>ML661250.1:1413150-1599882 GCA_007570785.1 Antilocapra americana | reverse complement strand
TGTGTGTGTGTGTGTGTGTGTGTGTGTGTGTGTGTGTGTGTGTGTGTACTTGTGCTCATGAGAGACAGAAAAAAAGACCTTCCCTTATTCAGGGGGCAACTGCCAGTGTTAAAAGCTGAGGGGCCTCAGATCCCCACTTGCTGGGAGAGGCTCTGTCTTAACAAGTCCAAGGGGAGAGTGTGACTTCTCTCTCAAAGTTTCAGAACTCACAAGTGAGCCTTTTTATTGAAGTGTCCTTGCTTGGTCAGGATCTGGAGCAACCAGGACTGGAAGGCAGCAACCCAGCTCCCTGGCACATATAGAGGGCACTTAGGGGCAGCTCACCTGTGCCTGCACTCCTGTCTCTTCGACACCCCAACCCACCCCCAGCACATACCACTGGCCTTTCAGCCCCTTAACCCAGGGCAGGTGATCCTCCTTCCTGGAGTTGGATTCAGAGGCTGAACCAGGAGAAGTGTTCCGTATGGCTCCAGGGCCTGGGAACTGGGCTGGGTCTGGGGTTCTACCTGGAGGCAACCATGCCATCCTAATTGGCATCAGCATCCACTGCTTCCAATTCCGTGGTGGGTTGGACCACAACCCCACAAGCTAAGGCATTCGATTGGATTTTAAACATAAAGGGAAGTCGCTGGGCATGTGGCGGTGGAAGATGGATCAGTAAATGACTAACACATAATGGAAACACTGTGTCCCTAGATGTCAGCGATGGCCCCACAGATAGGAACCTCACCTGTTGGATGAAGAAAAAGGAGACCCCGTAGGAAGAAATAATCGGTGGCAGAATCTCCAGTCTTTCTAAGAATGTGCCCCACTTAGAGTTGTTCCAAGCAGGGCTGGGGGAACCATATATTTATTCTTCCAGGTTTCCCACATCCCATTTCTTTTCCCTAAAACACAGGTAATCTTTTCTCCTCCTGCCTATCAGCCTACAGCATCATTCCCCTTCTCCATTAGTCTCCCTTTCTGTGTATACCCTTAGATTGTCTTAGTTCACCTAAGTTCACTCTCTGCCAGACGAAAACACACACTCAATATTAGCCTTGGTTTAAAAGTTCCAGTCTTTCAAGCCCATTCATTGAGATTTATTTTATTATAAATGTGTACGGTGGGGTGTTGGGAGGGAGTAAACAAATGTCTAGCATGGGGACAGTCAGTTCTTTCATTTTTCTTTTTCAACAGAACATTTTTATTAAACTCAACTTTCTGGTCTGGTAGTTCTTTGACCAAAACTACAGCCTGGTTGGGGGGTGAATGGGGGGTGGGGGCCTGGATGGTATAGAACCATGGATGTCTCAAATGAAAGTTTCACAAAGCAATGACTGGAAATCTTAAAAAAAAAAAAAAAAAAAAAAGAACTATTCTACCCAGGCGCCCTAAATAAATAGCCCCGTTTGCAAATTCCTATCAATTATTACGTGATGGGAAAAAATCCTATCTGAAAATAAAGCACGTGAACGTGGAGAATTTTAATTAAATCTTACTGTGGATATAATAACATGGAAGTGATTTTTCATTCGGCGCTTGCCTGCTCACCAGTGTTTTATGGCGTTTTCTTGCCTCTGACTTTATTTTAAAATATTAGACGAGGTGGAGAATTATAAACGACTCTTTCCTTATCTGTACTGCTCACATATCCAGGATCAGAGGAGCTGATTAAGAAAGAAGTCAGAGGCAACGTTGGATTCATAATGATTTGGAATAATGAATCCTTATCTCTGCTTTCCAGATTATCTGCCTTTCAGCTCCCAATGTTTTGTTACATGGGATAATTTATTGCATCTAATACATCACAATGAATCTGATGGTAGAAAGTGATGGCCGACGTTGTGAAAGGGGGCCCTTATTTTTTATCCCGGGGCAATGAAACTGCTTTTTGCAGTTTTTAATTGGGAAAATATAAGGTAGATCTGATAAAAAAAAAAAAAAAGAGCTGGGTATAATCTTGCCTGCTCGGGCTTTACCACGCTGCTCTTTAATTAGTGTGTCAATTTCAGGCTGAAATTAACAAGATCGACCTGAAACCCGGGCTTAGTTTCTCCCCAGCACCTAGATCCTAATTTTTAACATGATTTATTTTTATGAAAAAGGAGATAATTAATCATAAACACTGAAGAAAGCACAGAGCCAAGTTGAGATAAAATGCCATTTGCATCTTTATATAGAAAGATACCAATAATGTTAATTTTTCAGAGATTTCTTCACTCCTCGCCATCTGCTGCCCCACTCAGCTCCCACCCTGACCGCTGGCCACTCCAGCCCCATTCCTAGTAAATAAGAAAAAAAAAAATCAATTCCAGGTTTCTCTTTGGTATTCACTGATCTTTCTTTTAAGGTTATATATTTTTGTATATTGTCAGCTCCTCTGGCTTTGTCTGTTAACACATGCAGAATTTTACAGGTTTCCTTCCCTCCTCAGAGCAGTGGGATGGGTGGGTCGCCTGCTCTCTTTTCCACCTACCCTCATCTTCCTTCAATTTTAGAGTTAGAGAGAGGAGGACACACATCTCATTTAATGGTTAATTAGTTACAATAATTGGCATTTTTGTTTCTTTTGTTTTTTTCGCTAACGCCCAAGGAACAAAAGCCATCCGAATGCAACAGGCTTTCCTGTATGCTTCTTTCAGGACTGATTTCAGAATCCAAGGCTACACACGGGTCCCCTCCCTACCCCAGACAGCACTAGCCACCTCCTGGCTCCAGAAAGTAAGAAGGGGCAGGAGTCACTAGTAATTTGCTCTTTAAGCTTTTTGTGCCTGTTGATTACTTTCTGGTTGCTTAGATTAAACAATCGTTGCAAATATGCAAACCAGTGAAAGGCGATTCATACATATTCGCTCTCCAATTGTTCCTCCTGACGTCAGATCATAATTTCTTGGTAATTGGATGGCTTGCACCCGAATAATGTGCATCTGACATTCTCCACGTTTGCTCTGGGTTGTGCTAGATTTTGTACTGGGAGTGGGGGGTGCAGGGAGGAGGAATTGATTTTTTTTTTTCTTTAAGAATTCTTTTCTGTGCACTGTAGTTCCTACTGTCTCCCTCCCCTACACTTAAGAATATTTGCTTATAAAGTGTGAGGATATGGGGTTTGTTTCTCGGGAATATGATTTCCCAGGCAGTTCTTGAGTATATTGAAGAAAGTTGAAGACAGGCTGGTGAAGACGGAGGAAATGGGGATACGGTTGGGGCAGAAGCAGGGGTGAGGGTCTGTGGAGCCAGAACCACTCCTCTCTCTCTGCTTGGATCTGCAAAGTGTCCCACTCTGTCACTTCTCTGCGTCATACTAGGTTCTCAGCTACCTGAAGTCAAGTCTCCATTCCTGACCGTAACCCCACACACTCAAGCCAAGTAGGCGCCAAATCATTAAAAGCTTGAAGCTTGATTATAAAGATAGTTCAGGTTTTAGGCGGGTGGTCCCAGAGAGAGACTCAACTCTCTGATATTTTCTCTTTCCCTTCACTTTGGCCTTAGTTCAGTGGACCTAGACATCTAGGTCCGATTCTGTATCCAATACTTTGGGATTGCCTCTCCTTCCCCTCCTCTCCCTTCTCAACCCCCTCTTCCTTTTGCTCTCTTTTCCCTCTCTTTAGGACACATCACTCCAAGAATTTCAAGTATCAATTATAAGTAATATTAATTTCTCAGCCCCAACCAGTGAAGAGCAGATGATCTGATAGGAGTATAAAAACGGTGCTTCCCTAGATGAAACAGACCAGTGGAGCCTGCTGGGCCGATTCCCATGGCCAGATGAACATTCAATTTTCCGGCATTATCTCCGCACTTAAACTCGCTTTCTCCGTTTCTGTGCCAAGATAAATTTGCATAATATTTGCAGCTGTAATTAGCTGATGAACATCTCCAAGCCTCCTCCTTTTGTTTCTCTCTGCATTTGGTCTTCCATTGATGCTACGTTTGATCTTTAATATTATAGGATTCCCGATAGAGGATTGCATATCTTATCTCCTAGGCTCCAAAATCTTTAAAGAAGGATGGTGGGGGGAGAGGGAGGGTGTAGGGAAAAGGCTGAGTGGGGCAAATGAAGCCTCACTAACCACAGTTGGAAAAGGTTATGATGGCAGAAGGTATAGGTAGTGACAGAACAGATGAGGGAAATGGAGAGCTATGGGGGGGGTGGGAGGGTTGGGATGAGCCTCTGGAAATGGGGGAGTCTGGAATGAATAGGTTTATTTAGAGAACTCAAGAGTGCAGTTTGGGGGCTGGGCTGAGATCTGGAACACAGATAGGTAGGGGAGTGCGGTTGGCATCCAGCCTCAAAGGGTATGGCCCTTCCTAACCAGTCACTGCCCAGCCAGGGTCCGAGTAGGACGCTCTAGTGGGTTGCTCCCTTCAAGCAGAAACTGGAGCTTTTGAAACCAGGCGACACCTTTATCTGCTCATCTGTTTGTCTCTGTTAATAGAGACCAGGGCACTCCTGAATTTCTAATACACCACTAACACTTCATTCCCTCCAGCACTGTTTAAAAGAAATGAAAGCCCAGCCCCTACACACACACACACACACACACACACACACACACACACACACACACACACACACACACAAATAAATAAATAAATAAGGAAAGGGGAAAAATGAAAAGAAAAAAGATAAAAGGGACTAAATATTAAGGAAAGGGGGACTCAGTCGCACTGAATAACGCCGACTCCAGCAGTGGAGCGAAACAAGAAAAGTGGCCCCTTGCCTCTGCCTGGGCTGTCATTGTTGTGCTTTTTTTCCCCAAACCAGGAGTCTTCTGACTTGGGTGGCGGCAGGGTGGGAGGGCAGGAGGATTAGAGGAGCCACTGGCTGAATTAGTATTTGTGGGAATCCGGAGGGGAGAGGGAGAAAGGAAAGGAAAGAGGCAGAAGGAGGGGGAAAAAAGAAGACAAGAAAGAGTCGATTTCCATGCCAATCATCGGAACAAATAGCTAACATTTAACGTCTACACCCGCACTGGCGGCGCCCTGGCGCTCCGAGGACCTGGAGCCGAGCTAAAATGTCCCGAAAGCCTTTGGAGAAAACGAGTTTCCAGCTATCAGGTTCTCCCCGTCCCCCCTTCCGTGAGGCTTCGGTTTCAGGCTGGACTTGTCCAATGTCTGCGTCGCTGCTCCGAGCCCCCAAATGAGTGTCAAGGAGGCGAATATCAAATAGCGCCGGGGTCAAGGCGATTTAGTTAACCGCGCGGGGCGCTCGGGACTTGAAACTTGTGTGGGACTCCGGAGGGAGTAAGACAGGCGGAGGGGCTGGTGAATGGATGAATGATGATGAACTGATGAATCAATGACTTAGTGGAAAGGACACGCAGACACTCGTGGGGCTGAGAGCGCCTCCACGCACTTCCTCTCCGCCGCAGGGCAAAAAGCAATGCTCTCTGTTGGAGAAAATTTCCTTTAAAAAACTTTAATTTTTTTATGTCATGAGGCCAATTTTCTAAAGCGAAGTCAAGCCATTGGGCCCTTGTCCCGCCCTTCAACGTGTACTCTTATCCTTGTATTGCCTCAAGGCCTCAGGGTCCCCATCTGCCAAATTGATGGGGCAAGACCAGAGGATAGTCAAGGTCCCTTCTTCCTGCTTTGAAAAAGCAGGCTGCGGGCCCAGGGAGGTTAATGGGGGGAGGGGCGGGGAGGTCGAGGAGACCAGGTCCGCAATCCCAAGCCCTGGAGACCCCAGCACTGTCCCCTACCCAGTCTGGGCCACAGGCGCTGACCAGACAGACTTCCGGCAGCGAGAGCTTCAGCTCCCCCAGTGCAACTGCAGGGTCCCCCCCTCCGCCCCCTCCCACCCCGAGCTCGGCCGCCTGGAGCAACACTAGCTAGCCCTCGGATGCTCCGGCTCGCCGTCTAGGGAAGTCCGGCTCGTCTTGCCTCGGCCCACCGAGACTCCTTAGGCGCGCTCTGCGCAGTCTTGCGCCTCTTAAGTGTTTGCCAGAGAACATCCTCTTTTGGGGAGGAAAGGCGGAGTAGTGGAGGTTGGGGGGGGCGGTGTGGATTGAGGTTTCTTTCAAAGTTCCCAACTCCAGAGCCGGAGCGGAAGTCCAAGCGGACGCAGTCTTCAGCTGCACCGCTCGCCGGGTTAGTAATCGATTAACCCAAGCCCGCTCCTTAGGATTTCACGGTGTCTTTTTTTTTTTTTTTTCCCTCTTTGGTTCTCAAACTCGGGTTTCTGCGCTCAAGCTGGGGTGGGGGGACGTTTGCACGTGCGCGGATCTACGTGCGCGGGCGTCGCAGCCTGTGCTCAGGGGCTGGGAAGCGGAGGGCGCGGAGGAGACCGCGGCTGGGGTGGGATGGGGCATGTGGGCTCCAGACTTGATGATTTGATGATTTACTTCCCCGAACCCTGACTGGAATATCGGGTGGAGGCAGTAGGCAGGCGGCAAGACGTTGCTTCGGAGGCTGCTCAGGCTCCAGGACTGGCACCCAGGTCTCCATTATCCTTTCGGCCTCGCCTCCCGTCCCTATCAACTCCCCCAGACCCCCGCCTCCCACCCCTCGGGCGCAGTTCGGGGTCTGTCCGAGGCCGAGCGCCTGGACCCTGGCCGTCCAGTCCGGTGCCTGAGGGGTGGGGGTCTGTGTGGGGGTTGAAGGTGGCTACCCACGATCGAGGTGCCCGGACGTGCGGGGTGGGCTGGCGGGGGAGGGATGGCGCGGTCTGCTTAAATAACCCTTCTCTTGGTGAGTCCCTCTCGGTGTAATTCTCAGCGATAGTCATGAAGACTAATCGCGATGCTACTTTCCCCCTTCTTTCTCAAATTAAAAAAAAGAGAGAGAAAAAGCGCACCCAACTCCACTAGCGTTCGGGCTGTGGAGAGAAATTCTCCAATAGAGCAGTGTAATTTCTCAGTTGATTTTGATTGACACACTGTCCCTGGGATCATGTGTTAATCCCTTCTTCACTCAAGCCTTTTCATAACTCATTTCTCTCTTGCTAGATGGGGACTCTGATGGTTACCGAGGCAACCACGATAGCGCTAAGCTATTTCCCTCTCTGCAAGGAGACCATTATTCCGCATGCATAGGCCATTTGCAACAGAGGTCGTCGCAAAGTCATTCACAACACAGCACACACGTTTATTAAACTTTTATTCTCTTTTTCCCCCCAACACAGGAACTAGTTTGCCCTTGTACGGAGGAGTGAGGGATCATTGTCCTGCCCCGCGTTGGCAGCCACTGCTCTTGAGGGCGCGGGCCCCTCGCGGACACTCAGCACCCGCCACCGCCGCGCGGGGGTCAGGGGTCCCCCCACTTCCCCATCTGCCCTTTGCGTCTTCTCTGACGCCATCTCTGGGACCTCGGGGACAAGAAGAGGCGGGGGACAGCGTCTCAGCGCAGACGGAAACCAGCCTCTCCGGCCGCCCGACCTCCGCCGGGGAGGCCGGGACTTCGCCAGCCTTCCTATGCAGGGGCCCCCCCTTTCTCGGAGACCCCCGTCGCCGACATCCCCTTTCTCTTCCCCGCCTGGGGACGTGGGCTAGCCGGGCGCCTCCTGCAGCGCTGGCCGCCCTTTGGCGGAAAAGCTACCCGCCCGGAGCGCTCGGATCGTGGGTTTCTGTTCCCATTCTGGCCACGAAAAGGGCCGGCGAGGCGCGCAGGCTCCAACCTGGTCCCGCACGTCGGGGGCGCCAGGAAACGGATGGGTTGGGTCCCCAGATTTCTGGCTGCGTCGGCCGGGGTTGGGCTGGCGGGAGGGGAGTGGAAGAACCGGACTGTCTGGGGCGGTCAGTCAAGAGCATTATTACCCCAGACCTATTTGGGTTAAGGCAAACACAGCAAACACCTGTCTTCCCAGCGCGGGGTTCCCCAGAGTCACAGAGCAGCTAAGAGGGCCCTGGATCCTCAGGCTCTACTTGCATCTTCCCCTACTTCCTCCCTCCCTTTCTTTTTCTTCCCTTTGGTCCCTCCCAGTTTTTATTTTTTATGGGAGTAGACCCACAGGGGCCCTAGGGTGTGCGTCTCCACGCCTCCACGAGCCCCAGGCCTCCTCAGTGCTTTCTCCACCTGAACCCCAGCTCCCTGAGGTCCCCCAGAGGAGGCACCTGCCTCACCCACAGCCAGGGTTGTCCCCTGGAGCCTGTGTCTACCCTTCTCCCCCGCCAGGGCCGACTGGCTGGGAGATGGCTCACTGCGCTGAAGGCCCAGCAGAGAGCACAGACGTGGAGGCAGACAAAGGTGTTGGGGGGTCGGTTCCCAGGCCAGCATGTGCCTGGTCCTCCAGAGGGTTGCAAGGGTCAACTTCCTTCCCCAAGCCCAGGATTGCCCACCTTCTGTTGAGGTCCCACAGGTGAAACTGAAGGCCGGAGGGGATGCCATTTGCACCGGTGGCCCCCGCACTCTGTTCTGTCCCCAGAGAGAGGGGTTGCTTTGTTCAACCTTGGAAGTGACATCGCCGGTCCCATGGGGAATGCACTTGGCTGGGGTGGGGGGCGCCCGAAGAGCATGTGATCTGGTGGGGCTGGGGTGCTGCAGGACGGGGGGAAGGACCCTTCCCAGGTGGTCAGCCAGCTCATCCTGGCCCCTCCCCTCACCACATCCACAGACCTCCCCCAGAAAGGCATCTGGAGAGGGGAACCTCCAGCCACATCTTTTCCAGGGAGTGTGGGGGTCCTGGAATCTAGAGCCCTGGGCAGAGGGTGCCAGGCTGGGGAACTGAGTTGGGACATGGCTGGGTGGGTGGCAGTGGCCCAGCGGAGCCTGCAGGAAGTGGGCTGTGTGTAGGCAGCTGGTCTCACTTTTTATAAGGAGACCCCAGCCATGAAAAGTGCAGTTTCGGGGGGGGGGTGAGGAGGGACTGTGGCTGGGAGCAGAGCCCGGAGGAAGCAGAAAGAGCTCCTGTCCTGGCTGCTCCACAGGGGGCTCCGAGGGTCACAGCCAGGTCACATGCCCCCCCCATCCCACCCCCAAACTGTGCCTGGTGTTGGCAGGAGGGTGGCAGAAACCTGAGTCTGGGCAAGGGCTGGCTCTGAGGAAGAAGAAAGACTGCATGTCCACAGGCCTCAGGGACCAGCTCCCAGGGCAATCAGGCTGGTCAGTGGAGGTGATGATAGTACCAGCGCACTCGGTCGCCCTGAGGGTCTTTGCTGAGGGTTGGCTTTAAGTCTGGCCATCTGATCTCTGCAAGTTGGAAGGCACCACATGTCACACAAACTCATCACCCACCCGAGTTATCTCTGGGGAAACCAAACTGACGAAACTCTGTTCTAAGGAAAGGGCCCTCCAGGTTATAGGAAGCCCGGGCCATTTACACCAAAGGCCACAGCAATCTGGAGATGTTACGACAGCATCCATCGTAAAATACATCGGTTATGAAATAATGCTTACTAAACTCCAAACTCCCTGTAAGATAGGTTTATCTCCATTTCACAGGTGACCCAGCCTGTCTAGTCACGACGCCAGCCCTCATTACTGCTCCTGGGGCTTCATTTCTTATAGGAGATCACAATGTATGCTGGGGAATGTCCATGGGGTTACCGGAGTATTTCTGTGTCTTCATCCTTCCTTCCTCTAACCTTGTGTTTGCCTGATGGGCACCCTGCTAAGCTCTGAGACAGAGGAAACTGTCCCTGTGCCCCGGTAGAGTGAGGGGTAAGGACAAGTAAATGGATTGCTTGAGATGCAATAAACAGTCTGTAAAAAGCCTGCTGTGTGAGAACAGAGGGCAGAAGGCTTGGGCATGTCCCCCCGAATGTTCACCAAATTGGGAAACTGGATCTGGCTCTTGGGGTGCTCACAGTGCAGGGTGGGCAAGGAAGAGATTTTCCAGAAGTAAATAGGCAAGTTCATTAGCACTGGGATGGGGTGGAGGATGATGGGGAAAGGGCCTGGAGGGTTGGAGAAAGGTAAGTCTTGGTGGGGGGGGGGTTCCCAGGTGACGCTAGTGGTAAAAAACCTGCCTGCCAATGCAGGAGATGTAAGAGATGGAATTTGATTCTAGGATCGGGACGATCCCCTGTAAAAGGACAGGACAACCCACTGCAGTATTCTTGCCTGGAGAATCCCATGGACAGTGAGGCCTGGCAGACTACAGTCCATATGGAAGCAGAGTCAGACACAACTGAATCAGCTTAACACATGTGAGCAGGGGAGGAGTGGGAGGGGTCAGGACTCAGGGCAGTGAACTGTGGGGTCCAGCTAAGTGGCTTTATCTGGTGGGCACTGGGGAGCCAGTGATGGTTCACGCAGAGGAGCAGCGGCACCAGAATAAATGAAGTTAGAGATTCCACGTGCGATTCTGATGACAGGTCTCCTCCTGCCCTCCCCCCACCCCGCCCAGCCACGTGCCCAGAACTAAAGTGTTTGCCTCAATAATTTCAAATTGTATACAGCAACTGAGCAATACTTCCCCCCCCCCCCAAAAAAAAAAACGTTCAGGCAAAAGCAACACTTATACCGAGGCTCCTATGTCTCTGTGTGTTTCCTCACGATGGCTGCTAGGGACCCCGGTCCCCTGGGCTTTTATGAGTGTGTTGAGAGCGGCAGCCTGGTTGTTGGCCAGAGGCAGGCACATCCCTGCCTGGACCAAAGGCACTCTGACAGTGTCACAGCGGCGACAGAAATCAACCAAAGCCCGGAAGGCAAGCAGTGACACCACCCGGACACCACGCTGCACAGTGACTGTGATGGCAAGAGTTGCCCTCATGAATATATGGCAGATATCTACAAACCCTCACGCTAATTGATGGGCTCCCTATACATCATCCTAGATAAAGGGCCCCTGTGCGGTAAATGCTGATGTTGAGAACACCCTGATAGGGCTTTGTTAACAAGAAGATAACAGGAGAGCAAGATATGTTTGTTTAGCTGCCCATAGATAAACCCAATAGGTCTTCGTTAACTTTTCATGACTGATGGCAACCGCTAACTGTGATAAATAATCCTGCGACGGGGAACTTTATTTAAAGTGCCAGAAATGGGACCTACATTTTTAGCTCTTTTGAATGAGGAGGAAGTATTTTCTGAGTGTGAGCACACCTATGTGATAATACACCCGTGTCTAATTGTCACTAAATAATTTTAAACCATCAGCTGAACCCCTGAACCAAGCTGACCTTTGGTACTTTTTCAGGGTTTGTCATGCTTCCACCTCACGGAAGTGGAGCAGGTCAGAGGAAGTGGATTTTACAGAGTGAACGCTAGTCCAAAAAAAGTGGCAGAACCTTGGGAAATCAGCACAAACATTTTTGGAGCAGCTACAAACAGGTAAAAATGTTTCAATATTTTCAAAAACATTCCTCAGTATTTGTTAGGAATATGGTGGCCAGAGATGGCCCATCTGTCACATACTGGAAGTTGCAAAGTCTTATCCAGAACTGATGGCTGCATTAAGATTTATTTTTCAAAGCTAAAGAGGTAAGTTTTTCACTGTCTTAAACGATGTCTTGATACATGCTTTACCTAGTGTCCGACTCTTTGTGACCCCATGGACTGTAGCCCACCAGGCTCCTCTGTCCAAGTGATTCTCCAGGCAAGAATACTGGAGTGGGTTGCCATTTCTTCCTCCAGGGGATCTTCCTGACCCAGGGATCAATGGGTCCCCAAATCAGGCTGCGTCCAGAACTCACCCCAAATGAAATCCTGCAAGTGCGTGGAAGGCAGCTATTTCATAAACCCACTTCCAAAGAGACCAAACTTGTATGCTATTGGAAAAAATGATCATCCCACTGTTACCTTTCTTGAAATCTTTTTTTTTTTTTTTTACTAAAAGCATCATTTGAATTTTATCTTTGCTAAAATGCTAGAAGTGAGGCATCTGACCTGATCGAATAATCTTCTGTAACCTGCAGACTAAACAAATTTGATGGAAGAAGTGACTCTGGGTCTCTAAAGTGACCCAAATTTGCCATCAGTAAATGGAGATCTCAGATGAAATGATGTTTCTGTTGATAAAAAGAATATGAAGTGGAATTTGTTCTAATGTAGAAAAATGACTGCAAAAGCCACAGGTTAAATATGTCCTAAGGTACTAGGGAAAGCTTTCTGTATTTTTTTTTCCTGGTGTGTCACAAATAAGAAAGAGCTATTGTAATTCAGGTCCGTTTTTGGTTCTAAGCGAAAGCTCCAGCTGTTGGGCTCACTCTCTGGGGTAGCTTGGTCCTGAAAGCATCAGATTTGTTGCCCTAGACTCCCTGGAACCGCGAGTTCACATCCCCAAGGGCTTGGGCTCAACCCTTCGTCCTTCCTGGGCAATAAATAGCATGGAAACCAGGTTATCTGTGTGGCCAACTTTCAGGAAAGACCTTGAAAACAGAGACGGGGTAGACCTGAGTGGTCACACGGCGCTTTCCATTAGCATGAGGTTCACTGCAGGGTGGCTCCCCAAAGCAACTAAGCGCCCCAGCGATCCCAGGAGATACTTCTCCCGGGTTTCTAATAGAAGGCCGTTTCAAAGCCTGCCTAGACTCGGAGGCAGCTGGCTCCCTTTACCCTGGTGTAAAGCCATTGGGTGGCTCCATCAGATTAGGTGTGAGACGGGAGGGAATTCTGAATGTTTACCATTACATCCAGCTTTCAGTGGCAGGTCCATAACGCCTTCGTATCTTAGCACTCTATTCTGTATTCGTGATTAGAGGGTTGGCTTAGGTACAACGTGATTAATCTTTCTTCCTTTCTTTCTGGCTCGAAGTGATGGTGCCCTCACCTGAGTTTCAACAGTCAAGTTACTGAAGCTATGGCACACTTTTTTTAAACTTCTGCCACTTCTTTACCTAAGGGGCACCATCTCCACTTGAGCTTTGAATAGATTGTTTGCCCAGTTTTTGACACGACTCTACTTGATATGAAAGACCAGCTTTTCTTGTGAAAATAAATAAAATCAGACAGTACCAGCCAAGACCATCAAATGGTTGGGCTGAGGTTTGTTTTAGTGACCTGAGCTGTCATTGCACCTGAGCAGTGACTGGACCAGGCAGCTCTCCTGGGCCTTCGCTTACTATTTCCCCAAATTATTGCTTTCCTTTCTGACCTTTGAGCACTAACAAAACATGATTAACAGCTTAATGAAGCCAGATTCTTATTTCCAGCTGCATGATGCATATTCAAAATGATGGCCATGTGATGTGACTTTTGTGTCTGTAAACTGCACAGTTTCGAAAATTACACATGAAAGTTGATGTAGGGAGTGTTATGAGCTGTAGGTTGTAATCACACCATGTATTCTTATATAAGCATCCTTCAGATGAGTCTGTATCCATAGGCCTCTGAGAGACAAAGTGAGCTGCTCTCAGCATTAACCAGTTCTTTGGGAAAGGAGGTGAATAAACTTCTTATGGCAGAAATAATGTCTTTTGAATTCGGTCAGGATTTCTGCTGCATTAAATTGCTGTATTGTCTGTGACCACAAACTGAAACATGGGCTAGCTTGGTTTGGGCAGTCTGGGTAATTTGAAGCCCTCCAAGAGGGCTGAGTTGTAATCAATAAGCAAAACTTCTCTGTTGTTTTTAGTGATTTGAAACAAAATTCAGTGACAATGACTTGTCTATAAAAACATTCGAACAAATAACTAACCACCTAACAAATAAGGTAGCTGTTGAAAGGGTCTGTATTATCTTCAAGATGCTAGAAGCAGCATGGAAGCAGTTTACACATTCATGGATTCAGTGTATGCATATGAACAAGTGTGTTCCTGTTAATGGCTGAATCAATGTGGTAGAAGAAGTTTGCTACAATCTTATACAAACCACTGAGAACTGATATTTTGTACATAGGAGAAGACTCCTGGATACATAAAGTATGGACTTAATGAGAAATTGTTAGTAAGTTGAAAACATTAAACTCTTCATATTTTCTTGCCTTTTCCCTTCTATTGACAATAAAGCTACATAAATACCTCTATACCTTTAAGAATATCCTTTCATGCAGGAAACGTTAGGGAATATACCCAGCAAGGCAGTAGCTCTCTGCCACCCCACCACTGTACAGCCATTGTGCCTCCTAAAGACATGCTCTTCCACTGTTCTTCCTAAAACTGTGCTCTTGTGAGAGGTGAACAGCCTGAAAACAATGTGCCTATTTTTTAAAATTTATTTTTAATTGGAGGATCATTGCTTTACTTTTTAAAATTTTATTTTTAATTGGAAGAAAGTGTTTATTTTTTGTATCCTGGTTTCATTTCAATTATTTAACTGTAAGCCTATGTTTTTTAATGTTATTTTAAAATAAAGCCACACCTTAAAAATGCTGAGGGTACTAGATCCCACATGCCACAACTAACACCCAGTGCAGTCAAATAAATAAATACTTTTTTTTTTTTAAATGTTGAGAGCAAGTCATTTCTGATGGGGTTCCTTGCATACAACACATATACTACTTCACCCATGGACCTGACATTGTAACAGACACTGGATAGATTTGATGTGTCACTACCCCTGAAATGGAACTAATTTATTTATAATATTTCAAGCCTGGAGCCCAATGTGAGAAGTACAAGGAGCAGGTAGATCTCATGGGACCTCTTCGTTTCAAATTGATGGGGCTGAGGCCCTGGGGAGAGTTGGGCACATGCTCAGAAAATGAGGCTGTGATGTCAGAGCTTCCTGGCCGTACAGAAAGTCAGAGCTCTGTTGAAGGAGCAAAGAAAGACCACAGTCACGCAGGTTCCAAAACTGCAGTGATGTGCTAGTGACTGGCCACTTCTGCTCATCTATATTTCAACTGGATAAAATTACTTTAACATTTAAATGTTACTTTAAAAATTACTTTAACTTTTTTGTTAAAATTAATATTTTTTAAAATTTCAATTAGTTAGAATTAAAACTAGGGATTCCCCCGTGGTCCAGTAGCTAAGACTTTTTGTTCTCAGAGCAGGGGGCCTGGGTTCAATCCCTGGTTGGGGAACTAGATCCCAAGTGCCATGACTCAACTAAAAATCCCACACACCACAACTAAGACTCGGCTCAGATAAATAAACAAAATTTTTACTAAATAAGTATTATTTTTAAATTAAGCAAAATTAAACATTCAGTTTATTAGCTGCAGTAGCTGTGTCTCAAATGCTCCACAACCCGTGTGGCGGTGGCCCCTATACTGGACAGAGCAGAAGTGAAAAGAAAGACGTGTCCATCTTCACCGTCTGAGCCGGGAGGTGAACGCAGTGACCCGAGAACACAAACGCCTGTGTGAGCGAGAGGTTCCGAACCACACGGGGAAAGGGTGCAATAGCAGATCCTCCACTAGGGGGTGCTCTAGACGCCAGCACAACCTTCCGCTGGATCACATTCAGAGGGTGCTGAGAAATTCCTCTTGGCTAAGAGAAAGCTGGGTTTCCTTCCTTTCAGTTCAGTTCAGTTGCTCAGTCATATATGATTCTTTGCGACCCCATGGACTGCAGCATGCCAGGCTTCCCTGTCCATCACCAACTCCCCAAGCCTACTCAAACTCACGTCCATGGAGTCAGCGATGCCATTCAATCATCTCATCCTCTGTCGTCCCCTTCTCCTGCCTTCAATCTTTCCCAGCATTAGGGTCTTTTTCAATGAGTCTGTTCTTCAAATCAGGTGGCCAAAGTGTTGGAGCTTCAGCTTTAGCATCAGGCCTTCCAATGAATATTCAGGCTGGTTTCTTTTGGGATTAACTGGTTGGATCTCCTTGCAGTCCAAGGGACTCTCAAGAGTCTTCTCCAACACCATAGTTCAAAAGCATCAGTTCTTCAGTGCTCGGCTTTATGGTTCAACTCTCACATCCATACATGACTACTGGAAAAATCATAGCTTTGACTAGATGGACCTTTGTTGGTAAAGTAATGTCTCTGCTTTTTAATATGCTGTCTAGGTTGGTCATAGCTTTTCTTCCAAGGAGCAAGAGTCTTTTAATTTCATGGCTGTAGTCACCATCTGAAGTGATTTTGGAGCCCCCAAATATAAAGTCTCTCACTGTTTCCATTGTTTCCCCATTTGTCATGAAGTGATGGGACCGGATGCCATGATCTTCGTTTTATGAATGTTGAGTTTTTAAGCCAGCTTTTTCCCTCTCCTCTTTCACTTTCATCAAGAGGCTTTTTAGTTCTTCTTCACTTTCTGTCATAAGTGTGGTGTCATCTGCATCTGCATATCTGAGGTTATTGACATTTCTCCCAGCAATCTTGATTCCAGCTTGTGCTTCTTCCAGCCCAGTGTTTCTCATGATGTACTCTGCATATAAGTTAAATAAGCAGGTGACAATATACAGCTTTGGTGTACTCCTTTCCCCAATTTGGAACCAGTCTATTGTTCCATGTCCAGTTCTAACTGTTGCTTCTTGACCTGCATCCAGGTTTCTCAGGAGGCAGGTCAGGTGGTCTGGTATTCCCATCTCTTGAAGAATTTCCCTCAGTTTGTTGTGATCCACACAGTCAAAGGCTTTGGCATAGTCAATCAAGCAAACTTAAATGTTTTCTGGAACTCTCTTGCTTTTTCAATGATCAAGCAGATGTTGGAAATTTTAATCTCTAGTTCCTCTGCCTTTTCTAAATCCAACTTGAACATCTGGAAGTTCACGGTTCATGTACTGGTGAAGCCTGGCTTGGAGAATTTTGCACATTACTTTGCTAGCGTGTGAGATGAGTGCAATTGCACGGTAGTTCTGATCCATTTCCTGCACTGAGGCCTTAGGCTGTGCAGGAATGAACAGGTAAAACCATGTGCGTGATGAATGTGGGTGAAGTCTAGCAAGTGCTTGTCCTCTATGATTTACTATTTCATTTTTTTTCAAACTTAAACCTTTTACTTTGTATTGGGGTATAGCTGTTAACAGTGCTGTGGTAGTTTCAGGTGAATAGTGAAGGGACTCAGCCATACACATACCTGTATCCATTCTCCCCCAAGTCATCCTTCCATCCAGGTTGATACATAACATTGAGCAGAGTTCCCTGTGCTATACAGTAGGTCTTTGTTGGTTATCTATTTTGAATACAGCAGTGTGTGCATGACCTTCCTAAACTCCCTAACTATCCTTTCCCCCAGGCAACCATAAGCTCATTCTCTAAGTCTTTGAGTCTCTGATTTGTAAGTTCACTCGTATCATTTCTTTTTAGATGCCACATATAAGGGATGTCATATGACATTTCTCCTTCTTTGTCTGACTTCACTCTGGGTGATTCGCTCTAGGTCCATCCATGTTGCTGTAAATAGCATCATTTCACTTTTAATGGCTGAGTAATATTCCATTGTACATGTGTACCACATCTTCTTTATCCATTTATCTGTTGATGGACATCTAGGTTACTTCCATGTCTTGGCTATTTAAATATTGCCACAATGAACATTGGTGTTCATTGATCTCTTCAGATCATGTTTTTCTCCAGATGTATGCCCAGGAGTGGGATGGCAGGATCATGTAGATTCAGTTTTTGTTCTTTGAGATTGTTCAGTGTTAGCATTAGAAAGTGCCAATGCCAAATCCATCGCGTTCTGACTCACTGTGTATTAGTATCAGTGGTCTAGGCCTGCTGATGGCAGCACAGCTCTCCCTCCACCGCCCACCTCTGAGTACTGTACAGATGGGTAGAAAGTTGAGCTGGAGAAAATGGGCCCTGGGATGAAGTCTCTCTCCTAGGGACCTTCTGTATCCAGAAATCAAATCATTGGGTAATAAAATCAAATAATGCTTTGCCCAACTTTCAAATCTTGATTGTAAACCAAGATCGCCTTTTTAAAATTACAAAAAATTTAATTGAAGTATAGTTGGCTTACAACACTGTGTTAGTTTCAATTATACAGTAAAGAAATTCAGTTATACATACATATATATATTTGACTCTTTCCCTTATAGTTTATCAGAAGATATTGAGTAGGATTCCCTGTGCTATACAGTAGGTTCTTGTTGTCTATCTGTTTTTATATAGTACTGTGTGTACATGTTAATCCTAGGTTCCTATTTTAGTCTTCCCTTTCCTTCCCCTTTGGTAACCGTAAGTTTGTTTTCTGTGAGTCTGATTCTGTTTTGTAAACAAGTTCATTTGTACTATTTTTAGAATCCACACATAAGTTATATCATATACTTGTCTTTTTCTGACTTACTTCACTTAGTTTGATCATCTCTGGGTCCAACCATGTTGCTGGAAATAGTATTATTCATTCTTTCTTTTATGGCTCAGTAATAGTGCATTGTATATGCAGGTGACATCATGCTTATGGCAGAAAGTGAAGAGGAACTAAAGAGCCTCTTGATGAAAGTAAAAGAAGAAAGTGAAAAAATTGACTTAAAACTCAGCATTCAAAAAATGAAGATCATGGCATCCAGTCCTGTCACTTAATGGCAAATAGATGGGGAAACAATGGAAACAGTGACAGACTTTATTTTCTTGAGCTCCAAAATCACTGCAGATGGTGACTGCAGCTGTGAAATTAAAAGATGCTTACTCCTTGGGAGAAAAACTATGACCAACCTAGATAGCATATTAAAAAGCAGAGACATTACTTGGACAAAGGTCCATCTGGTTATGGCTATGGTTTTTCCAGTAGTCATGTATAGATGTGAGAGTTGAACCATAAAGAAAGCTGAGTGCCGAAGAATTGATGCTTTTGAACTGTGGTGTTGGAGAAGACTCTTGAGAGTCCCTTGGACTGCAAGGAGATCCAACCAGTCCATCCTAAAGAAAATCAATCCTGAATATTCATTGGAAGGACTGATGCTAAAGCTGAAACTCCGATACTTTGGCCACCTGATTCAAAGAACTGACTCATTGGAAAAGACCCTGATGCTGGGAAAGACTGAAGGCGGGAGGAGAAGAGGACGACAGAGGATGAGATGGTTGGATGGCATCAGCTACTCAATGGACATGAGTTTGAGCAAGCTCCAGGAGATGGTGATGGACAGGGAAGCCTAGTGTGCTGCAGTCCGTGGGATAGCAGAATCGGACACAGCTGGGCAACTGAACTGAACTGATGTGTATGTACCACATCTTCTTTACCCACTCCTCTCTTGATGGATATTTGGGTTGCTTCTGTGTCTTGGCTATTGTGAATAGCGCTCCTGTGAACATAGGGGTGAATGTATCTTTTTGAATTAAAGCCTTCATAGTTTCAGGGTATGTGCCCAGGTGGGGCTGCTGGCCAAGACCGCTTTTTAGATGGGATATCAAAATCCAGAATCTGAGTCTCAGAGTAAATCCAGAATTTATAGAGCACTGAAAAATTATTGGAAGAGCAAGATAATACCTACTAACAGATTAAAAAACAATTCCTACAATGGAAACTGTGGCTCCCATTTGTTGAACTCTTTCCATGTGTTAAATGCTTTACATCAGATCTCATTCAGTTTTTGCAGTTATCCAAAGAAGACATTCTTATTCTCCATTGACAGAGAAGGAAGCTGAGATTTAGATAAATTAAATATTTTATTCTAGTTCATTCAGCAGTTGAGTAAGACAGCCAGGATTCAAATCCAGGTTCTGACAAGAAAAAAATGTGTGCTCTTGGGTACTATCATGGTGCCTGGATTCCTTAAAATTCAGTTAAAGGTCTAAACACAATTTGGAAAAAGACACATAAAGCAGAAAATATTGATTTAATGCATGCAGCTCATCAACCTTACTGTAAGCATTCCAATGGGGGTACATAGGTCTGGCCAATTATATTCAATTTCTAAATTCAATTTCATTTCTAAACATTGGTAAAAATATGGTAAGTCAAAAATATTGTTATCATACTTCCAATAATATTTGACTTGGATTGTTCTTTCTGGAAATGAGCTTGATTCCTAGGAGTCAGGGAGGTAACCTGCCCATATCACATGGAAGGTCACCGTGTGGAAGGAGTTCAAATCATCCAAAAATTTCATCAGGTTATATTTTGATTATTTCTTTTCTTATACTGTTTGGAATGTTGACTAAATTTTTTTTTTTTTTGCTAGCTTTTAGAAAGTGAATTCTCTAGAAGGAGGTTTCTGAATGACCAGTTCCTCTTCTCTCCTTCATTCTGTTACTTCTGACGTGGCTATTTACAACATCCAGGCTTCCCTGGTATCTCAGTGGTAGAGAACCTGCCTGCCAATGCAGGAGACACGGGTTAATCCCTAGGTCAGGAAGATCCCCGGGAGAAGGGAATGGCTATCCACTCCAGTATTCTTACCTGGGAAATACCATGGATGGAGGAGCCTGGTGGGCTGTACAGTCCATGGGGCTGCTAAGAGTCGAACACCTCTTAGCAACTGAACAACAGCAAATGTCAACATTCACAAAAACAAAGAAGGGGCCCCGAATGTCCTGCATGTAGCTACCTCCACACACTACCCCCAAAACACCATTAGGCATCTCCCCAGGCTCCAGGAACATAGACACGCCCTGAGACGCATCCCCAGCGTTGCAGAGAGAGATGACAGAGAATTCCGTTAGAGGCGTGCTCCACATCTCAGAAACGGATCCAAGCCACAGTGCACAGAAAGATGGACCGTTCTGACTCCTGTTTTATCAAGTTTCAATTTCAGGTCCACGAGACCAAGGAACTTCATATACCATAAGACACTAAATCAACACAGACCTCGGACTATGTATAGCACGAGTCCTTGTATATAAAATCCTCAAAAAGGAAAACTGGCATCGAATAAATGGGATGAACACAAAGGTGGGACAGTCAGGAGAGACCCAGATAAACCTAAGGATGGCGGCTCCTCTGTCAGGAGAGAGGGGTGTGGACGTGGGAGCGGCTGCGGAGACTCGGGCTGTTTCCAAGCACTGAAGCTATTGTTTAGTCGCTCAGTCACGGCCATCTCTTTGCGACCCCATGGACTGTAGCCCGCCAGGCTCCTCTGTCCATGGGATTCTCCAGGCAAGAACACTGGAGGGGGTTGCCATTTCCTCCTCCAGGGGATCTTCCTGACCCAGGGATCGAACCCTCATCTCTTGAATCTCTGTAAAAGCCTTATTCCTGATCTGGGACATAGTCATCCTGACACCACTTTGTAGTCATTTGTTAAAACTTTACGTAAGTTTTAACTATTTTTGTGCTTGTTCTTCTCTACAATATATATATACAAAAAAAAATCTGAACTGGAAAAAAAAGCAGTAAGTTGACAAAATTACAACCTCCCCAGGAACAAAGATTGAATCTAAAATTGAATAAAATAAAAAGATGGAACCTTTCTAGAAAAATCAATCTAATGAATATATTAGAATGAATATAAATATATTCCTGATATAATATGTGCAGATCAATTTTTTGTTCATCTTGTCATGCTAAATGCCCAGAGGAGAGTTTCGCTTAAAGGAGCACTAACATGGTCTCACCAAGGAAGTATGCTAAGAGAGTAAAAACCATTTCTAAACACCTGTATAGTTTTTTAAAAATATGAGGAAAACCTTTTTTTCCTGAACTTTGAACGCTCAGGGAGGCAATCAGAGCTCCCCAAGGAAGCTGCCACAGAACGTGTAGAACTCAACTTTCCCGAAGCTCAGCTAACAACCTCTCCAATGCATTCTCCACAAACACCTCACATGGAAACAGGCCATGGGTGAGGTTATTGGTATTTTGGTTTCACTTTGGGCAGAGCACAGCAGAGCTGTAAAAATCTGAATCTGAAAGCATTTAGGTGAACTCCACGGTGACCTTCCTTGTGATGCAGGCAGATTACCTCCCTGACTCCTAGGAGTCAAACTCACTTTCAGGAAGAACAATCCAAGTCAAATTTTGTTGGAAGTATGATAACAATATTTTTGACTTACCGTATTCTTACCATGTTTAGAAATGCAATTGAATTTAGAAATTGAATAGAATTGGCCAGATCTGTGGCCCCCCAATGGAGTGCTTGCAGCGTGGTTGATGAGCTGAATGCATTCAATTCGTATTTTCTGCTTCATGTGTCTTTTTTAAAATTGTGTTTAGATCTGTAACTGAATGACTACTGATGACTACTTTTATTATAGATTTAAATGAGGCCCTAGAAGCAGCACAAACATTTTCTTCAAACCATTGACTCTGGCAGTAGTTAACTCACTAAGGCCAACAAGAGTCTTCAGTTTTGTGTAGTTTTGCTTAAGATAGTTCCATTCTAAACGTTTCACTAATCAAAAATAAGATCAAGCTAAAAAAAAATACTCCCCCAAAACTTCAAAAGATTAACAAAATCTTGACTGGGTTCTAAGGATATAGTAAGAGATAACTGCTAAGGGCAAAATATCTAAAATGATTCCGTCCTGAACACCCCACACCTTTATGTCTTGTGGCATCCATCTCTTTACAAAGAAATGCATTTTTTCATTTATTGTCAACTCCGCTAGTTCCCAGAATAGCTAATGTAACTGTTCGCTAAGCTTTTCAATATTTTGTTCTAAATATAAACATTTCAAAGTATAAAGCTGTATCCATATGAAAAAGCCACTGCAGTCTAAGATGAATAGAAAGGTGATGTGGAGAGAAGTGGAGAAAGACCTAGTACAGAAGGGGCTTCAGGAATCAGTGAAATGCAGGTTAATACACAGAATATTGTGGGGACAAGCGCAGAGCGGTGCAGGCTTGCGGGGAGGAAAACTGAACTTGGGTCTAACGCACATTTGCCCCTTTCCACGAAGTGTGTCCAGCTAACGCTGAACCAACAAATTCAAGTGTTTCCAACTGTCCTTCTAGAAACTCACCTAAAAGCTGAGTGGTCTGGAATGAAAAAGGGTAACTTTTTGAAAAAAAGTTGTCTGACTACCTCACATGTTAACTAAATGTTGTGTTTCCCCGATAGCAAGAAGAAAAGGTTCAGCTGTCCACCGGAACATCGGATTCCCGGTGTCACCTCCTGGCCAACACTTGGGGATTAATAGTTTCTTCAGATATTTCAGGCTGTGACAAATGCAGGATTCTCGAAGAAAGAGTTTCCTAAGAGAATGACCGATACTATTGTGGAGAGACGTTATTCAGAGCATTATCTGTCTCATTCTTCAGTTGGGACGACTATCTACTCTAAACTTGGACTTCTAAAAGAAGACTGCTATGATCTGGAGAGATTGGCCATAACCCTATTTGTATTGAAAACTTAGCCCGCGTGCCTTTAGTGGACTTCATTCATTAGCATTCCCACCGGCCGGGTTTCCATATCTCAGTGTTCATTTTATACTTTAATTTGGTTACCAGGGTCTTTGTTGAATCGTCCTATTCAAGGGAGAACAAAGCGGTTTAGGTGATACCGCGGAGTGAGGCGCTATGGTTTTATCTTTGCGAAAAGCCCGACAGGGCCAGAGTGCCCCAAGGCCCTCTGATTTTCTGCAGGACGTTTGGAGCCGCAAATAATTTGGGGGGTAGAGCCCCTCGCTGCGCTTCGGTGCAGACACCTTCAGAAGACAGACAGCTTGCCAGTCAGAGAAATGAGCTTCTTGACCCCCATGGGGAAGGGGAACGTGTCCCACTCCCACAGGAAACACCCTCTGTGCCTTTGCATCACATTTTCTCAGTCCTGGGAGTTTTTCCAGTGCTTGCTGCTTTGTGACCTTCTTCTCCCTCAAAAGTCAAAACCCACTCTCCTTCCACCCTCCTCTACTCTGGGTGGAAATGTAAATTGGCAAAGCCACTGTGGAGCACAGTAGGGAGGTTCCTTCAAACACTCAAGTTAGAGCCACCGTGCGACACTGCAGTCCCATTCCTGGGCACACAGCCAGAGAAAAACATGACCCGAAAGGATACGCGCACCCCAATGTTCAATAAGCGCTGTTTACAACAGCCAAGACATGGAAGCAACCTGAATGTCCATCAGTAGATGAACGGGTAAAGAAGATGTGGTATACTTATGTATTATATGAAATGGAATACTACTTAGCCATTAAAAAGAAAGAAATAATGGCATTTGCAGCAACATGCATGGACCTAGAGAGTGTCATACTGAGCCACGTAAGTCAGAGAGGGAGAAATATCAGGTGACATCCCTTATTGGTGGACTCTAAAAAGAAATGGTACAAATGAACTTACAAAACAGAGAGAGACTCACAGAGAACGAACCTATGGTTGTGGAGGGTGGAGGTAAGAAGGGCCAGTTAGGGAGTGTGGGATGGACAGGCTGCTGTGTTGCAAGTGAATGACCAACAGGACTTACCGCAAAGCACAGGGGACTCTGCTCGATGTTCTGTGGCAGCTCGGATGGGAGGAAGCTTGGGGAGAATGGATACATGTAAATGTGTGGCTGAGTCTCTTTGCTGTACACCTGAAGCTGCCACAACATTGTTAATCAGCTGTGCCCCAAAACCAAATAAAAAGTGTTTTTTAAAAAAGACCAAAAAATGCCTTGAATTTTCCAGTCTAAACCCACCCCCAAGCCCACTCTCCTGTTGCATGGGTCCCCTCAAGGTTTTCTCCTGATTAAAACCATGATCTTCCCCAACAGAACCTTTCCTCCTCTCGTCCAGCACAGGCTTTTCATTTCCCTATTTAGTTCAGCTGCATTAGGGTGAGTGAATTCATCTCTGTCCTCTTCGGGACGTCTAAAACTCTTCTTCTTCAGTGCAACTTTATGTGGGGTGATTCAGCCCAGCTCTCCAACTCTGCTTCGGAATACCCGCCTTTTATTCTCTAATCCACAATTCCTTTTGCAGTTTCTTGGACCCCTTTTGGTTGGTGAATGGCTAGCCATCCGGTAGAGACGGAGACCACCAGCCCATTTCACACAGGCCGCTGAACAGTCAGAAGACGGTAACAACTCCGAGCCGCGGGTGACCTGGACTGGATTCAGCTCACTGACCCAGAGGTGAAAGGCTCTGTATTCCATTACTAATCCCCCGAGCTCTTCGGCCCCCTGAAAATGATTCTTTGGTTTTATTATTGCAAAGGCCATTTATAAAATCATGAACTGGATTTAGGAAAGCAACCATGAAATAGCAAAAGACAACGAACTGACTGAAATTCCTTCAGTGTCCTGTGGGCTGAGGTCTCTCAGACAGCGGGGCTGGGGGAAAGTTCTCTATCGGCATCTGCGCTCTGACTTCAGTGGCGTGACCAGCTCACTTAGATGTGGCGAGGTCAGATCCACTGATCATGCCTTGAGGAACTAAATCCTAAGTAAAGAAAATGGAAAAGCAAACTATGAAATAGCCAATAATCCTTTATTTTGTACTTCCCCACCCTCATCCCTCTCCAAAAAGCACTAATGGGGTAGATTCTGTGCATGTGAAAATACTGTATAAAGTATTTTGGATGATCTCAAATTAATAGAACAAAACCACATATCCAACATAGATGCTTTCTTTGTAGGCATAGAAAAATGTTGGCTTCTAGAACAAGGAGGGCAATGAAATACTGCACTCGAGAGGGTGACACTGATCTGCAATTTAACATTCACGGCAGAAAACCTCATTTCTCTAACCACATAATATGTTTTAAAATATGATTAATTCATACACTAATATCAATTTACTTGGCATTTAAAAAAAAATCACAATTTCTATTAATATATTTGTATTAGGTTCAAAGCCCATATTCTAGCATTCAAGATATCCATTACACTGGCCCAAGTTGGGATTATTTCAAAATCAAGTAAAAGTCCATATTTATTCCAAAGTTGCTAAAATATGCTAATAAAATTAAATTTGATGTTTTACATTAAAAATAAAATATTTGGTTTATCTCTCAGACATCTATTAACATATAATAAATAGTGGGCAGTATAGTAATATAATAAAGTTTTGTGATACCCTGAAATTTGATGAGTTTTCTTTAAAAAAAAAATTGCATAATATACTTCATTTCAGCCTTAAACCACAATATCAATGAACAGATTTGCAGAAATAAAACAATATAAACACAAAATGCTACAGTATTTTTTTTTTTTTTTTTTACTTTCAGGGAATCTACATGTCCTTTGAAACAAAAGGAAGTCAAAGAAATTTACAGAAATAGAAGAGATAACAAAACAATTTCAAATCATAAGCCATGGATTTAAATTGCCTTGTTTTCCTTCCAACTGCGCAGGTCCTCCCCCCAGTGTTCTGCGAGGGTTCAGCTCAACTTAGGTATGGCTCTTTTTTTTTCCAGCCTTCTTTGCTTATGTACAGCAGTAATTACAGATGTGGCTGAAATCGCAGCGCGTTTCACAGAAAGCCAGAATTAAACACAATAAAAAAATTTTTAAAAATAACTACTTCATAAATATTTATTATTTACATTCGGGGAGATCTCCTGGTGTGCAGCGTTTTCATACAAGCTGATGAGATGGGTAAGCCATGAGAAGGCCACCAGCAGTTTGGAGGAAAGGGCAAAGTCGGGGAGGACAGAGAGAGAGTCAACAAAACACTTTGCACAAGAGCCAATAGGACATGATAGAAACCTTTTTCTTAAAAAATATAAGGTATTTCACAAAAAGCCTGAACATTTTACATGTTAGTACTAAAAACAGGGGGGGGGTGGGGGAAGCTTCATATATTTTTCATCACAAAAATATTTCCTGGCACTCCCCCTGGAGTTTCTTTCGTGTGACTGCGCTCATCTGACCACAGAGGGAGGAGGCCGCAGACAGGGACAGCCGGCGGTCACCCTCGCGCGGTCAGGGCGGCCACACGCCCTCTTCTCAGCGAACGCCTCGAGGAAGAGGCCCTGGAGAGAACGGAGGGAGATTACCGTCCTTTTTATTAGTTAACACTTGTCACTGGCAATAGGAAGCGGAGGCGAGGCCCCCGCACGCGTCTCTCCTCGGGCGCCCACGCGGCCCGGCCGGGCGCCCCGTCCTCAGTCCCGCGGGCTCTCCGGCGGGCGCCCCCGCTCCAGGCATCAGTGCGCCCGGTGCTTCCGCTTCTTGTGCTTTTTCTCCTTCTTCCGGTTGGAGCACTTGGGGCAGAACCACTGCATCTCCTCCGGGGGCGCGGCCATGATCCCCACGCAGGGCCTACACGGGAACCAAGCGAAACGAGGCTTCAGACGGACAGGCGTCAGCGACACGCATCTTCTCGTCCTACGTTTCTCAGGAATTTCGCATCATTCAATAATCTGTTAGGTTTATGGGTCGGGAAGATCCCCTGGAGGAAGGAAAGGCTACCCACTCCAGTATCCTGGCCTGGAGAATTCCACGGGCTGTATAGTCCATGGGGTCGCACAGAGTCGGACACGACTGAGCGACTTTCACGTTCATGGAGCATTTACTAGACCCCCAAGTCACCAGCTCTGGCAGACGGATGCTGCGGCACTCCTGTCGGGTGTGTGGGTGATCACCTTAGGAGCCCCTTCCCCAGGCCCTGCTGGAGACGTTAATTAGCTCATTCATCCTTTCTGCCAGAAATAGTCTAATTCTTCTGAGCCAGGGCTTTGTTTTATCTCAGAGATAGCACGTGACTAAGTGGATTCCTATCTTTTCATATCTGATATTTTCAAGATAAAACAGCAAGACTGTTTGCATGCATCCTGCCGCTGTTCCCTCAGTCTGGGGAAGGCGCTGAAGAGCTGTGGAAACCACTCAAGCGCCCCTTTACTTCTGTACTTCATGGCAGTGTTTACAGGATTCCCTCAGTGCTTCTGCAGCTACTACAGAAAACGACTGACAAGAAAGGGAAGGGAACCAACCCCCTGTATCTCCTTTTCCCTTTCTAAAGAATATGTGAGCTAAATGACACGTTCAGAATTTAGGCTGAAGAGCCACAGTCTAAAGACTAAATTTTGCAAACAATATGAACACCATTCTGTTGGCACAGAGATTCTGCTCCAGACGCTCCTCCCAGGAGAGGTCTGGAGAAGAGCCTGCCTGGCCGGGACCACGTGTGTCCTGAGCCTCTCCCCCGGTGCCCCGTGGGGCACTCACCAGTGGTACCAGTCGTCACATTCGTCACAGCCAATCATGGGGCTCCCGTCATCTGGCTTGTTGCAGCCGGGACAGATCCAGATCTGGTTTCCCCACTCGTCTCGGATCTGGGGTGGGGACGAAACCAGAGAGGCATTGAGGAAAAAGAAATCCCAGAAAGGGCTTGATAACGATTACTACACACTGTCGAGCTAACAAACTGACAGACTAAATGAACAGACAGAAAAACCCAGGAGCTAAGTTTATTAGAGCTGTGATCATGGTCCTCACTATCCTGGAATCATATGGGAAAAAAAATGCTACTACGAGTTCAATGATAAGACCTTTCTTCTACTTTTTTTTTTTTTTTTTTGCCATGTTACATGGCTTGCAAGATCTTAGTTCCCTGACCAGGGATTGAACCTGGGCCCTGGCAATGGAAGTGCTGAGTCTTAATCACTTGGAACTCCCAAGACATTTCTAAATGGCTATTTTAAACTGTCTTTTGAAAGTCATAAAAACAAAACATTTGATAATCATTTCTGCGAGCAATGTGACCTACAGTCACCTTTATCTAAAAAAAATACTGAAATACATAGGTTCTGAATGACTAGTAATGCCTGATACTTCTGAAAGCTACCTAGCTCAACTCTGTGTTGTTCCCTCCACTGCATTCACAGGTCTGGAATTAATAAATACGGCCTATGTGCCTATATCGCCTTATTACTTATTAGCCAAACCCTCCTCCTGAACTGGCTGATAAGATCAAGGATATAAAAGAGTTGTTACTAAGTAACTTTCCATTCCCTTTATGACATTTTCAGCCAAATACAATCAACTAAAGGGCAAGTGAAACAAGGGACGCAGGAGGCCAAAGAGCCACGCATTTTCACGTTATTTTGCAACAAATCTGCTGTGCTCTGGACTTAACTTAGCAGTTCTAAATAAGAAGCATTCCTACCTGAACCACCTCATCAAATTCCACATGAACAAGACCAATCTGGAAGAGACAATTCTGTGACAGGCTTTCAAAGCCAGCAATAACTAAGAGTCAATTTTTTTAAAGTTGTGCTGATCACACAGCATATAATTTTCATTCAGCTGATTTTGCAAGCTGTCGTCTCTCCGGGTATGTTCAGATACAACACTGACTGGATGTGCAGGAGAGAACTGGTTTTGTGTGTGTGTGTGTGTGATGAGTGTGTGGGGGGCAGAGACGGTTCATTCTAAGTGATGGAATTCTAACTATTTTAAGGTCGGCCACTCCGCAAAGTCTCTGCAAGAGCAGACGAGGCTGTGAAGGCTTCCTGAACAAATCTGTGGGTCCACATCTGCGGACCACATCCCTGACTTGGTCCTAGTCTCCAGTTTTAAGCAGAGAGACCACCAGTCGGCCTGCACCAGCTGTCTGGGGTGAAGGCCAGCCCAGTACCCTGTGCCCTGACTGCCATGCAGGCCCAGTCCTGCTGCTGATTCTTGAAATCAGGAGGCCATGACCTGGCGATGTGAGAAATCCGCTACAGCGCCCAGCCCCTCGCAGTTTACTAAGCTCTTCTGAAAACACTTGACTTGGTTTCATCCTCCTCAAGCAGTGCTTGGGTAGGTTAGAAATGGGAGACTGGAGCTGAAGGAACGTCAGTGACAGTTCGTGTCACAGATTGGGCAGCAACAAAATCATTTGTCCTTCCTTCAAATCACACATTTTGTCTTCTGTCTACAAAGTGTCTCTGACAGGACAGAGGCTTTTTGTCTATACTGTCTATGCAAGTCTGATCTGTCTCCAGGGAGCTGACTCAAAAATCCACCGGAGAATCAGATTTTAGAGCTAGAACACACCACAGGGATCATCTAGTCTAATAATCCCCGGTTACAGCTGAAGAAATGGAGGTCAAGCAGATCAAGCATAAAGTCCTTCCCGATTTACTCATCTTGGGGTGACGTGGCCTCAGTTAAACACCTGTGGCCACTGGTCCTTGGATGCACTGATTTAATGACCACAGATCTTTGTACCATGTCTTTCATTGTTGTCTTGAATTGCCAATTTAATATTTTCTCATTAATATTTCATGTCTTTATATCCTCTCTGAAGACTTTATATCCTCTGTATCATGATAGTGTCTCAAACACTTAATGATTCATTGAAATTTCCTTTCAAAAATGCCCATACAGAAATGTAATACTTGCATGATTTGTAACGACGACGGCAGGAGTCCGAGTCTGTCGCCTCCCAGGCACATCTATTCTGAAAGGTCCGAGCCACCACCAGGCTGACACACCTCAGTCTGCATGCTCGGTGGTCTCACAGTGTCTGCTCACTGAGGACCACCATGTGCCTGAAATCTTTTTGTCATGTGCTTGGGTGTCCTATGACGGAGCCGAAAGAGCCTATTTATTACTCAGCTGAATTCAGGGCTTGAATGAGACCTGATACTATTAAGTAGGGAGGAAACATGAGAAAATGGTCTCATGATAACTGTGTGAACATATTTGTCAAGGTGAGTTTTTCCACCTGAAGACAGGCTTGGACTCAGGAAGTTCTGTGGTTTACAGGTTCATTTCCATTCATTCTGCAGACCCTAATATGTTCTAGACCTCAGCCAGTGACATACTATAATTAGTGCTCCTGCTCAGAAACAGTGGCTGGCCCAGGAGATGTGTGTATCACGCTAATTATTCTCTGAAGTGAATCACTGCTTGATCAAGAAAGCCAATGAGGAGTTTGACTGTCACTATTTACTTCTACATTTATACACAGATTGTGCTGTATATATGTTTATGGGTGTGTGTGTGTGTATACAGTCATATTCCAAAACAATGATGAGTAGCAAAAACAATGCTCTGACATTATTTATGGAGACTAACTATGCAAACATCCTAATACAATACTTTTCAGCCAAGAGCTTGAAAATGCAATGAACATGCCTTTCCAGTCACGAAGAATTGCTTCTGAAATTCAATGATGATACATCTGACACTGCTTTTTTAATTGGAAACATTTTCATAAGCAAAGAGTGAGCTCTTAAGTGACTTTTTCTTAAATACTCCCCCAAGCAGAAAGCAGCTTACCACGTAAGTGCTGACTGTCTCCGTGACCACACTGCGGACGGGGGCTTTGGAGCTGGCGGCTCCTGAAGCAGCAGGGGCTGGGGTGGGCATCCCGGCGAGGGGTGCGCTGGCCGGGGCCAGGAGGGGCAAAGGCACCGGGGCAGGGGTGACGTGCATGGGGGCCGGGGCAGGGGCTGGGGCGGGTGGCGGTGTCTTGGGTCTGTTCAGAGAAGGCGCTGGCTTAGCCTCTGGGGCTGGGACCACTTTGCTGATGACACTGTCAACAAAAGAATAGGAAAAGTCAAAACACACAGTTGAGGCAAGCCAGGCAGCTACACGATGGCACAATCGCTTGGATCTTCTAGCAGCGAAAGACTTCTTAGAGAGTGCAGAGAGAGGCTTGCCCAAGCTGCTTCTCCACGATCAGGGCAGGGAGAGAGGCTGGGCAGCCGGAAACAGGCAGGGGCTCCAGCTCCTTTCCCTGGGCAGAGCTGCCTGCTGCTCTGTTTCTGCATCAACACTGCCTTCTGCACAGAGCCCCAGCCAGGGAAGAACCAGACTCGGAACCAGGAGGTCCGAGGTCAAACCTCTGTCTTCCACAGGCTGGGGTGTGACCTTACGCAAGTCATTTAAAAGCACCAGTTGCTGAGTGCCTCTAAGCAGTTAGGTGTTATCCTAGGTATTTCCCACACATTACCTCATTCAGTCCTCAGGGCAACTTCAAAGAAGCTACAGTGACCCTTGTTTTATAAACAAGGAAACAAGATTAGAGAGAAAGAGGAGTTTGGGTAAATGAGTGGCAGGCTTTGAACTAAGGACTGCCTATTTGGTCCTCAAACTATTTCTCCTTCTTCTTCTTTTTTAATACAAAGTTCCTTTATTTGGCAGGGGGCAGTATATATCAGGTATAGAGAAAATGTATTTATCTCCCATCTCTCTCCTTCCCTCCTCCAGAAGGGTCCACTGTCCCCCAGCTAGCAGGTGTGTTTCCATATTTTTGTTCTTTGAATTTTTTCTGCAGATACCCATAAACAGTGCATCCCACTGCTGTTTTAGACATTTCAAGTATATAAACAATTCACATTATATTTATCGTTGGCAACAAGCTTTCCTTATTCAGTTTTTTGCAACCGAGATATAACCAACAGGTAACCTTGTGTAAATCTAACTGCAAATGCGTTGGTTTAACACATTCAATCTGATTACTGCCGTGGCTTCAGCTAATACCTTTATCACGTCATCTCATGTAATTATCATTTTTTTTTTCTGAAGAGGGCAGTTTGGATCTAGTGTCTCCCTTACCTTCAAGGCTTGTAAATGGTACCCATGAAAATGGTTTAGCATTAGCAGTGAAGCCAATGGATGTAAACAGACTGCTGATCAGTTTATGGGGCAGTACCTGAGGTCTCAGAACCTACCTGAACAAATCTGCTTATTTTCCAATTTAGAGAAATAGCACTTTCATGAAAATAACTCATAATAAACATAATCCTTCCAAATGCTTATTCCTCCAATTCAATTGAATTACTCTAGTTCAATTAATTATTCCTTTAAATATGGTACGTATTGATATATATATATTTCTCACTCAAACTTTCTGAGTAGCAAAAGAGAAAACACTAAAGTGGGTACTCAGTGTTGATGAGACAAAATATGTACTAATTTTTTGCTTCCAGGAGATCAGACTGGTATTCAGATCAGTCGCTCAGTCATGTCCGACTCTTTGCGACCCCATGGACTGCAGCATGCCAGGCCTCCCTGTCCATCATCAACTCCTGGAGTTTACTCAAACTCATGTCCATTGAGTCAGTGATGCCATCCAACCATCTCATCTTCTGTCATCCCCTTCTCCTCCCTCCTTCAATCTTTGTCAGCATCAGGGTCTTTTCAAATGAGTCGGTTCTTCACATCAAGTGGCCAAAGTATTGGAGCTTCAGCTTCAGCATCAGTCCTTCCAATGAATATTCAGGACTGATTTCCTTTAGGATGAAATGGTTGGATCTCCTTGCAGTCCAAGGGACTCTCAAGAGCCTCCTCCAACATCATAGTTCAAAAGCATCAATTCTTTGGCACTCAGCTTTCCTTATAGTCCAGCTCTCACATCCATACATGACTACTGGAAAAACCATAGCTTCGGCTAGACTGACCTTCGTTGGCAAACTAATGTCTCTGCTTTTTAATATGTTGTCTAGGTTGGCCATAACATTCTTCCAAGGAGCAAGTGTCTTTTAATTTCATGGCTTCAATCACCATCTGCAGTGATTTTGGAGCCCAAGAAAATAAAGTCTGACACTGTTTCCACTGCTTCCCTATCTATGTGCCATGAAGTGGCACAGATGCTATAATCTTAGTTTTCTGAATACTGAGTTTAAGACTTTTTCACTCTCCTCTTTCACTTTCATCAAGAGGCTCTTTAGTTCTTCTTTGCCTTCTGCCATAAAGGTGGTGTCATCTGCATATCTGAGGTTGTTGATATTTCTCCCGGCAATCTTGATTCCAGCTTGTGCTTCTTCCAGCCCAGTGTTTCTCATGATGTACTCTGCATATAAGTTAAATAAGCAGGGTGACAATATACAGCCTTGATGTATTCCTTTCCCTATTTGGAACCAGTCTGTTGCTTCATGTCAAGTTCTAACTGTTGCTTCCTGACCTGCATACAGACTGGTGTTACGTAGGCTCTAAAGGGACTTGCCTTTCCCAACTCTTTTGAAATCCATAAGAAAACTGATGAGCATTTGAAAGCTATTGTTGATTCCAGCTGCTCCATTACTTTTGAGGTAACTGGAGGTAGAGTTTTAAGAACAATTCTTTTATCATTGCTTTAATTTTGAACATTATCAAAAAAATAGATAACGGTATCACGTGATATAATTTCTCCTCAGATGTAAGACAAACTGTCATCCCTCAACCTAATTTGATCATCATAGAAGTAATTTTGGGTTCACACTGGTCTTCACGGTCAACCTTTGTTGTTTCCTACTTTCAGACATAGCCTTCTCTGTTCTTCCCGCCCCCATAACTAGGGGGAGTTTAGAGATCCTCACTAGTCAGCAGTTGTGTGCAAACACTGTGAGGCCGGCCATCAGAATCATCAAAGTCCGAATGACAGGCTACTCACTGCTCGACGTCACACGTTCCCTCACAATGGCTCACTTACTGCCCTTAGAAGCCAAGAGCCATTTTTAAATGGCAACAAAACGATGCCATAGGTAAAAACTACTGTAAGTGCCTCCATGAATTTTACATCAGTTTTTCAACAGGGAAGTTGTTCGATGTTTTGGAGAAAACTCACTTCGATAAAGCTACAACTTGCTTTTCTTCTTCAGATTTAAACTTCTGACCAATCTCAGCAATTCTGTGCATCTTTAGAGACACACGTGAAACAGGTTCCTGTGGTGTACTGTAAACTAACCCCTCCTTACCAAAAAGAGGCCACTGAGCACTCACTGCGTATTAGTGGAGCTGTCCTACTAGCACTGTTGCATCAGTGGTTATAAGACCTCACAGTTCTGCTTTCTTTTGTTCTAAAAGTCCCAGAAATACTAGGCCCAGGAGTGGCAGGCTGCCTCCAGCGGCCCCTCCCGTCCTGGGGTAGTCTCTTCGCAGCCTGGGTGGGCTCTGACTTGGGCGGCTGCTAACAGGCTATCGTGAAAACAACTATGCATGACGTCTAGCTAGGTCATGAGAGACACTGCAGCTTCTGCCTTGCTCTCTTTTGGATCAAGAGCTCTGGGGAAGCCAGGGACTAAGTCATGAGGATGCTGAATCTGCCTCAGGAAGAGGCCCGCATGAGCGGCCTGTGGGGCCTCCTGCCCACAGCCACGTGTGAGTCACAGGCCACGCTCCAGCCCTGGGGAGGCCTTGCAGTGACCGAGGCCCAGGGCAGTGGCTTGATGGAGCCTGGAGTCAAAACCGCCCCAAATTCCTGACCCGTGGGAAACTGGGAAGTAATACATGGTTATGGCTTTAGCTGTTAAGTTTTAGGGTCATTAGTTATGTGGAAAGAGAAAATTAATATGCCAAGCACTTAATTAGTATTTAATTTATCTCAATTAGGAACAAAAATGAATACCTAGAATTTAGGAGAAATTATACTTGAGAGCACCAGGACTTAAAACAACAAACTGTAACACGGTCATTTCCATATTCCACATGTGATCAAAAGGAACAAACACCCAAAGACAATTATGAGAATTGGTGTTATGTTGATTCTTCAAATCAGTCATTATCTTTCTTCTTATTGATCCTTACAGCTCAACTCTGAGTGCTCATATAATTAGCACATAGCTGCAAATGGAGTTAATTCCTCAAGCTCATGGCTTGCCTCTTGAATATTTACATCATCTTATCTTGTCATAGCCAAAGTACATACCAAGTGGCAAACATTTTATCTTTTAATTCAGGCATGACCTATTTGAAAAATGAAACAGGTTGCATGAAGTAATTAGAGGAAAATATAGCCACTGTAGAGTGTTCCTTTCCAAAAGGAGATCCCCAAGTGATTAGACTTCTACTGTCAGATATTCAAAATCTGTAAAATGGCCTAGAAGGACAAGAGTGCTTAGATAAATAAAAATGTACATTTCTTCACAGTATTTTCAGAGTATTTCAGATAGACAAAAAGATAATTTAAAAAAGAAACAAAAATGATAAGGTGTAGGACCATAACGATAAAAGCGGAGGGATTAGGATGGAAAGCAAGACTTCTCTGAATACATCTTATTATACAGTCTCAACTTTGGAGGTGAGGGAATGTCTTACATATTCATAAATTTTAAGTTATAAAACTGCCTACAAGTAAAAAATAAACAGAAAACAATGAATCTCAATGTCTGTCTTGTTGGTGACACAACCAGCGCCCCGCAACACACACAATGACTTCAGGTGTGTGTCTTCACCCAAGTCTTTTCTGATCTTTCTGGGCTGGAAGTAATCAACTTGAACATCTGGATCAGTTGAGATGTTATCTTTTATAGACTTTCACACTTTCTACCTTCTGTTATGATTGTTTATATCTATGTTCCTGAGAGAAGACACAACATCTGATCCAAATTTGCCACTTGTTCAAGTGTATTTCTGACAGTTTTACTATGTAGATAATAAAAATTAGTATTTCTCAAATGCAAAATTATTTTTAAAACATGTAAGACCATCACGGTGCTGTCCAGGACAAGGCCAGGGTTCTTTTGGGAAAAAACCAAATCCCCCGGAGTCAGAATTTGTGAAAGGACTTTGTGATGTTAGAAAAGCTTCTGCTTCTCTCCAGCAAAGAAAGGGTGCCTTCAATAAGAAAAAGCCAAACCAAATGAAACTGAACAGTCAGCACTGATAAAACCTCACTTTTAATACTTTCTGGGCCTGGAGTCTCCAGAGGAGGATGAGATGCTTTTACATGAAAGCATGCAAGTTAACCATAAAAGATGAGCAAGGACTCATTCGTTCGTTCAGTCATTCACTGTAGGGTTAAATAAAATCTCAGTTATATGAAAACATTAAAAGCAGGAAGATGATATTCAGTGAATTAGAAAAATGAACAAGATTCTGATTAAGATCTGTGTCTCACTGTAGTGTTGTAATATTCAGTTATCACTGAGGTTGTGCTTGGAAAACCCAACACTACTACTTTAAAGTATATTAAAATTTGATAATAGCTGTTGTGTCTTTATCCAAAATGATCATGCTTTACATGAACTTTTACCTTCCTCTGTAAATAGCATGGAAAAAATATATATGTATAGCCTGTGCTACATATGTAGATGTATGTTGTTGACATGACATGTATGCTAAGTCATGTTTCTTTTGTGACTCCATGGACTGTAGCCCACCAGGCTCCTCTGTCCATGGGACTATCCCGGTAAGAATACTGGAATGGGTTGCCATTTCTTCCTCCAGGGGATCATCCTGACCCAGGGATCAAACCCACATCTCTTGTGTGGCAGGCAGATTCTTTACCCTGAGCCAGCCGGGAAGCCCAGAGAGATAAACACACACATATATATGTACCTCCACTTTTGTGGGCTAAAGCAGCAGAAATAACTGGTTAAAATTCTAAGCACATATTTGAAATGCCTCTCTGGTCCTCCCACTTGGGCTTTCTAGCAGGTAACTGGGCAGACTAGGCTACATCTTGGGGAGAAATCCGAGCTGGAAGGAAAGATTTGGCAATCATCATCGCCTAACTTTGAAAAGAACGAAAAAGAAAATTTAGGGAGAAAGAACAGGGTGGTGGATCAAGGGCAAGAAGAGAAAGTGATCAAAGAAAAACAGAAGTAATGATGGAGAAAGAGAGCATCTTGTCATGAAAAACAAGGACTAGAGGTTTTCGAAAAGGGCTTGAGAGGAAGAATGTATTGGAAGAACAGGAAGGATGAAGTCTCAGGACTGCCACATTGTCTCGGGATGCATTTAATCATCTTAATGAGAAGCTTCAGGAAAGTTTCCAGAGCAGAAACCAGGATGTGGTGAGTTGAAGAATAAAACTGGAGGTGGCGGTAGGGAATTGGAAGAAAGTCCATATAAGGAATATGTTTTGAAAAGTGAAAATGAGAAGAGGCATCTACGTGACCTTTCCCTCATCTGGAGGGGAGGCTGGTGCGCGTGTGTGAGGGTTAGGATGGCAGAACCCAAGGGAAGACAAGAAGGGAAGAGAAGAAGATACAGAAGGAAGGAGGTAACAAAGGAGGTGGAAGGGAGGGCAGGGCCAGGAAAGGTGGGGATGGAGAAGGAATGGGTCCTGAAGGTCAGGAGGGATGCTGGGCTCCTTCCTGGACCAGGCTGAGGGGCAAGCCGTGAGGACAGGTGCAGCTCTGGAACCCGAAGAGTGAATCCACACAGGGGTGACGCGGCCCGTCAGTCCCTACAGGGACGAGTCCCTGAACCCAATCCGTGTGGGTTCTCTGTCACTGAGGTCGGGCAGGGACACGAGCGTTCATCTCACAAGGAGGCCGCAGTGGGGACAGAGAGGAAGAAACGTCACACTGTCCCTACGGAAATATTTTAATATTGAAGTGAAAGTGTCAGTCGCTCAGTCATGTTTGGCTCTTTGCCACTCCATGGACTGTAGCCGGCCAGCCTCCTCTGTCCATGGCATTCTCCAGGCAAGAATTGTGGAGTGGGTTGCCATTCCCTTCTCCAGGGGGATTTTCCCAACCCAGGGATCAAACCCAGATCAAAACTCTCCTGCATGGCAGGCAGATTTTTTACCATCTGAGCTAGCCCTAAAAATGACAGGAAGGATAGGATGCAAAGGATTTAAATTTTCTGTGTTGTTGTCATTAATAGTAAGAATGTTCTCACCAGGAGGTATACATTCTCTTTAAACACTAGAAGTGCAAGTAGTTTGATCTTTAGGGGAAATTATAGGTAAGACAGTATCCAAAAGGTTACCATGAGATAGCTAAATTACCTCTGCCTGTCACAGGTTAAAGAACATTTAAATTCTGGAAGTTCACATCAGCTTTTTCTAGATAACAAATCTTAAGTACCTTCCTATATTCACTCAATTAGTGATCCTGGGCCCTGATAACACGGCAGGGAGGAACTTTCCAACTATCATTCAAATCATATCTAAAAAGGTGGTCATAAATATTTTAAAACCTAAGTGAACTAAATAAGACCTAAACCCATTAAGGATAAGATCTTTTACAACAAATTAAATAAAACAATTTATTGAAGTCTGGACGCAAGATAAGCTAGATTTACTAGCTGACCTTTTATTCATTTAAAGAACAAAATTAGCTCTAATTGCATTAGAATGGAATCCAGTAAATTTTCCCCAGTCTTCTAATGTGGCATCCGTGTAAGGACCGCTGTAATTGTTTACAAGTAAGATGGAAATGCTTTGATTATAATCTTTCCACTTGTTTTACTGGGTAGTAAAAACATTTCCCAAAACCTGAAGCCAGTTTTTCGAACAGCATACTATTTTTTTTTCTTTTGGATACACTGTATCTTGGCAATGATGATCGACAAACTACCATGTGTCAGGGGAAGAAATCAAACTTGGGGATTTCAGCTAAACTTTAGCTGGGTAAATATGAGAGAGTGCTATAAGAAGGTCAAGATCCTCCCAGTCTGGAAAATATCAGAAAAGGGCTGAAGACCCGAGCAAGAAAAATGTTAACGACCTGCTTCCTCTTGGAGTTATAACTGAGATATATGGGTTTGGGTCTGTTGAATTTATCAATATAAGTACAAAAAGTAGCAAGAATAATGGATACCACCCACAATTTGTGTTCTCATTGTTCAGCTGCTAGGAAATTTCATTTGTCACAGTACCATATTTCACTCGCATTAAAAGTAAGTTATTTGCCATAGATTTTAAATACAGTCATTCTTAAGATTTTTATTCTTATTTATTAATTTTTTGGGGGGTCACTGTTCTTGTTAGATAGCTTCTCATGCAGGCAAAATACCTATGAAATGTTTCAGTGTCAGCAGCAAGTTAACCAGGGCAAAACAAAGAAAACTATCAACACTTTTCAATCTTTCCTTTTTTTAATCAAAGCAGACAGTTTTACTGCAAAGGAAACAAATTAAAAGTAGAAGAACAAAAGGCCTTCTAAGTCTGATGGGATGGTGGTCTGAAATGTTCTTGAACTTTATTTCTAAAGGATCATCTTTTTTTTTTTTTTAAACAACAAGCTCCCTTGCTCTGCCTCTTCAGCATGCTTTTATAAAAACATGAACCTGACTGCCTTTCTCTACATAAAAGAAAAGCGTATCAATCATTTCTGCCTGCTCCTCCCCCCTTATCCCAGTGGGAGTGCCCTTCTCTGTTTCTAGAACTACCAGCCCTCTCCAACAGGGCTCCACACCTTCCCACTGGGGCTGGCTCCAGGATGGGAGCCAACAAGGGGTGCTGTCAAGTGGGGGCTGGGGGGGTTCAGCCTATGAGCACAGAAAGAACCACACCGGCCAAGAGCAACCGGGACCATCTCTGCCTCCACACAGAGGCCAGACGGAGAAAAAGAAAGGGAGCAAAGTCTTAACGACACTTTGTGAACCTCGGTTAAAGTCACACCTTGCCTAAAGTCAAACAAACCTCTTTAACCATGGTTTGAGCTAGTTTGATTAGGGTTTCTGTTACTTGCGCCCAGAGTCCTGACTAATAGAAAGCATGAGAAGTGTTTCACCTGGAGAAGGGAGGACTCTTTATGAAGCATCTGCATCTCGTGTGCTCCAAGGCTACACCCTTGGGTTAGGGGCTGGGGTAAGAAACAGTCAAATAAAAAATGCCTTTTATCTGCTGTAAAAGCTGCTATAGAAGACGGCTATTTTGCCACCAGGTTCCTATGGAAATACAATTTCAAATTTAGCATCTTGAAAAATGTTCTCTCTCCTGAGAAACTAAGGGGTACCTTCTTTTTAAAAAATGTATCTCACTCTGCCCTTATTGCTAGGAAGTCGTGATCATATTTGATGTATAAATTTTCTTTTTTCCTCATCTTGGTCTTGGTTTCTTAGTATTTTCTAGTATCTTTATTTTATGCTCTCTAAGTCACTCTTTTAAATTTATTTAAACTAGAAAAAAGCTACATATGAATAAACAACATTTTAAGTGTAAGAAAATATGCAGAAAGTGAAATAAAAATCACTTGCTATTATTTTTCTAAAATACCACTGTACACATTTTACCTATTAAATGTCTTGCAGTTAAATCTGGTTATATAAGAACATGAAATGTTTACTTTATTTAAAAATATTTTAAATGGTTATTTTTGTAATTGTACACAGTTATCCTCTATTTCTGGTTGTACTGTCAAAAAGAGTGAATCAGAAAAGTCTGGATCACAGAAAAGACAGCAAATAGCTATACTTATTTTACGTTTTTAAAGGGTAACCATTTATTTTTCAAGATTAATGAGCAAAAAGTTTTAGCTTCCATTTTTATGGTATATATAGGTAATTTAGAAATTATAGCTATTAAGAAGCCTCGGTTCAAGAGGAAGGGGACATTATGTATACCTTTGGCCGATTCATGCTGATATACGGCAGAAACCAACACAAAACTGTAAAGCAATTATCCTTTAATTAAAAGTAAATAAATTGAAAAAAAAGAAGCCTCCTCCCAGGCATAAACTAAACTTGATAAATCGCAACAAAAAACTGAATTACTTACAGGAAAAGGAAAGCATCCAAATTTTCAGCACCTCTGCTAAGACAGTTCTAATTAATGAAAGAATTTCCTGAATTGTAAGAAATCTGATAATACTCCTGGCTATGGCGACAAAGTGATAGCAGAAGGAAAACTCTAGTTGCCAGCAATAAAGTAGTCACTGAAAAATAACTTTGGCAAATTGTGCGCAGTTTGGGAAAAGGATTAAACTTGTAACAGAGAGCATCTATTGTATCCTCTCAGCCAAAATAAAACTTGGAATTATTAGTGGCAATGATATTGTTTACATGAAAGTGACACGGAACGATTCTGGGTCAGTATTGGGTGTCACCTGGAACAATGAGCATGAATGGATGTGTGTAGGCTAAGTCGCTCAGTCGTATCCGACTCCCTGTGACCCTGTGGACTGTAGCCCACCAGGCTCCTTTGTCCTTGGGATTCTCTAGGCAAGAGTACTAGAGTGGGTTGCCATTTCCTCCTGCAAGGGATCTTCCTGACCCAGGGATTGAACCCGTGTCTCTTATGCCTTCTGCATTGGCAGATGGGTTCTTCACCACTAGCGCCACTTGGGAAGCCGGCCCGATTCATTGCCCCTCCCTGGTGAGCTCTCTGAACCAGGGTGGCAATGTCCTGAGAGCAGGACCAGCTCCAAACTTCTCCAGTATAGCAGCCCCACCAATGAGACCAAATGACACTGCAGGCAGGACAGCCACTCTGCCCTGTGCCCCCGAAAGAGCCGCAGAGCAGCCGGAGAAAAGGACAGGCCCACCTCCCCAGTGCCCAGAGGAGAGCCTAAAGAGACCAGAGAAACGTGAGGAGGGGAACACCGCGTAACCCCCAACCACCGTTACCCTCAAATCTTTACATACAAGGGCCTCCTCTTAACACTTAACCAATACTTTAAGTTGCCTTTTTAAATGAGATGCTCCTATAATAGAATTTTGAGCTTTATAAATATAACCACACATTTAACGCTCTGCTCTCCTGTCTAAGCAGTCAGTCCCGCCCCTCAGATGCTCCCTTGCTTACACCACTGCGTTCTGTTTATATCCTTCATAGAAATGACTAAATACACGATGCCAAAAGTTAGCCCAGTTTCCCTAGGCTTACCCAAAATCCACTGACTCAGTAAATGATAAGACTGGGACAACAAATAACAGGGTGACTGTGCTGCCACGTGGCCATCCCACAGCGCCTCCGATCCCAAGGCACACTCGCTGTCTCTCCAGCACCAAGTCCACAGGGACCTCAACAGCAACCATACTGACCTGATCAACGTGATCAATGTGACGTCAGGCCAGCTAAATCTACCTGCTCTCTCAGCACCAAGGCAAAGCTTGGCCATTAGGCCAGACTCAGTTATTCACTGATTTACTTGAATGCGTTGTTTCTTCCTGTCCACACCACCTCTACAAGCCACGGATGCTGAGACTGTAACTTCAGGATCAGTATTTTAGTTTCCTCTTCAATACAGACTAAGGGGAACTCTGGGTCCTCACTCCCGGGATACCTGGTAAAGGAATCTGAGGTGCTTGGAGAGTCACCTTGAACTTTAGCACAATCAGGAGGCAGCACTGGATCCCCACAGACCCTTCAAACCACACTCGGCAGGAGCGTTCAATCAAGGGAAACAAGGGCCCTCTGTCTGGCTTCCAGGAACAATAACAGAGAAGAGAGGAAACAGTCTAACCTCAAAGCACTTTCCTGGATCACGGGTCAGAGGCATCATTTCTTTATATAAGATTTAGAAACTAAATATTGTCCTAGAGATCTTCCAACAAGAGGGTATAATTTGAACCCTGTAAAGTGTTTTCTTTTTCCTATGGTTTCAAAAGACTCTACTCTCTGCCTGTTTTTCAGAAATAAACAACTCCTCCCCCTAGACTATTCAAACCCCCCTTTGCGTCCTAGTCTACTCATTAATTCCACTTCAAAAGAGCATCATTACAGCCCCAGGTGAATACAAACTACATAAAGACATGTTTATATGAATCTACCGTCTCTTTTCCATCATTACTGCTAAGGAATAAGCCATGATCCTTATGCTACAACAATAAAAGATCACTTTTAATTTCATATAATTTTCAAATGTCATAAACTGTTATCCTTCTTTTAATTTCTTTCAGCCGAGCCGTAAAAAACACACAGTGGGATGGACTGGCCCATGGCCGTAGCTTGTTGACCACTGATTTAGATTTTAAAAAAACAAAAAATAAACAAAAAAACTCTCTTTACTGATTATATTGTATTTTATATAAAGTCCTATTGCTCGTGGCAAAGGGGCTTGTATAACTCAATGAAGCTATGAGCCATGCCATGTAGGGCCACCCAAAAGAGGTCACAGCGGGGAGTTCTGACAAAACATGGTCCACTGGAGGAGGGAATGGCAAACCACTCCAGTATTCTTGCCTCGAGGATCCCATATACAGTATGAAAAGGCAAAAAAATATGACACTGGAAGATGAACCCCCCAGGTGGCAAGGTGTTCAATATGCTATGGGGAAGAGTGGAGGGCAATTACTAATAGCTCCAGAAAGAATGAAGAGGCTGGGCCAAAGCAGAAGTGACGCCCAGTTATGGATCTGCCTGGTGGTGAAGGTAAAGTCTGATGCTGTAAAGAACAATATTGCATAGGAACCTAGAATGTTAGGCCCATGAATCAAGGTAAGTTGGATATGGTCAAGCAAGAGATGACAAGAGTGAACACTGATATCTTAGGAATGAATCTGTGAACTAAAATGGATGAGAATGGGCGAATTTCTACTACTGTGGGCAAGATTCCCTTTGAAGAAATGGAGTAGCCCTCATAGTCAATCAAACAGTCCGAAATACAGTATCTGGGTGCAATTTCAAAAGTGGCAGAATGATCTTGGTTTGTTTCCAGGGCAAACCATTCAACACAGTAATCCAAGTTTGTGCCCCAACCTCTGATGCTGAAGAACCTCAAGTAGACTGGTTCTCTGAAGACCTACAAAATCTTCTAGAACTAACACCAAAAAAAGAGATGTCCTTTTCATCATAGGGGACTGGAATGCAAAAGTAGGAAGTTATGAGATAACTGGAATAACAGGCAAGTTTGGCCTTGCAGTACAAAATGAAGAAGAGTAAAAGGTAACAGTTTTGCCAAAAGAACATCCTGGTCGTAGTAAACAACTTTCTCCAACAACACAAGAGACAGCTTTACACATGGACACCACCAGATGGTCGATACTGAAATCAGATTGATCATTCTGCATTGGCTGTCAGTTCAATTCAGTCACACTCAGTTATGTCTGACTCTTTGCAACCCCACAGACTGCAGCACACCAGGCTTCCTTGTCCATCACCAACTCCTGGATTATTTTGCATCTTTGCAGCCAAAGCTGGAGAAGCTCTATACAGTTAGCAAAAATAAGACCTGGGGCTGACTGTGGCTCAGATCATGAGCTCCTTATTGCAAAATTCAGGCTTAAATTGAAGAATGCAGGGAAAACCACTAGGCCATTGAGGTATGACCTAAATCATATCCCTTATGATTATATATATAGTGGAGGTGACAAATAGATTCAAGGGATTAGATCTGGTAAAGAGAGTGCCTGAAGAACTACAGGCAGAGGTTTGTAACACTGTACAGGAGGCAGTGATCAAAAACATCCCAAAGAAAAAGAAATGCAAGAAGGCAAAGTGATTGTCTGAGGAAGCTTCACAAATAGCTGAGGAAAGAAGAGAAGGAAAAAGCAAGGGAGAGAGGGAAAGAGCTAACCAACTGGATACACAGTTCAAGAGAATAGCAAGGAAGAGGCCTTCTTCAATGAACAATACAAAGAAATAGAGGAAAACAATAAAATGGGAAAGACTAGAGATCTCTTCAAGAAGAGATTAAGAAGAGGTGGCAAGAATACAGAGAAAAACTATACAAAACATATATCTTAATGACCAGGATAAATATGATTGTGTGGTCACTCACCTAGAGACAGACATCCTGGAGTATGAAGTCAAGTGGGCCTTAGGAAGCATTACTACAAACAAAGTTAATAGAGGTGATGGAATTCCAGATGAGCTATTTCAAATCCCAAAAGCTGATGTTGTTAAGGTATTGCCCTCAATATGTGAGCAAATCTGGAAAACTCAGCAGTGTCCACAAGCCTGGAAAAGGTCAGTTTTCATTCCAATCCCAAAGAAGGGTAATGCCAAAGAATGTACAAACTACCATAGGACTGCACTCATTTTACATGCTAATTTCACATTTCACAAGGTAATGCTCAAAATCCTTCAAGCTATGCTTCAGCAGTATGTGAACTGAGACCTTCCAGATGTACAAGCTGGGTTTAGAAAAGGCAGAGGAAGCAAGTGAAGCAACTGACAAAGAATTAATCTCAAAAAAATACAAGTAGCTCATGCAGCTCAATTCCAGAAAAATAAATGACCCAATCAAAACATGGGCCAATGACTAAACAGACATTTCTCCAAAGAAGACATATACATGACTAACAAACACATGAAAAGATGCTCAATATCACTCATTATCAGAGAAATGCAAATCAAAACCACCATGAGGTACCTTCTCATGCTGGTCAGAATGGCTGCTATCAAAAAGTCTACAAACAATAAATGCTGGAGAGGGTGCGGACAAAAGGGAACCCTCTTACACTGTTGGTGGGAATGCAAACTAGTACAGCCACTATGGAGAACAGTGTGGAAATTCCTTAAAAAACTGGAAATAGAACTGCCATATGACCCAGCAATCCCACTGCTGGGCATACACACCAAGGAAACCAGAACTGGAAGAGACACGTGTACCCCAGTGTTCATCATAGCACTGTTTAATTTATTTGTTTTTTCCTTTACATTATCGTGTTGGTTTTGCCATACATGGACATGAATCCACCATGGGTATACATGTGTTCCCTCTCCAGAACCCCCCTCCCACCACAGCACTGTTTAAAACAGCCAGGACATGGAAGCAACCTAGATGTCCCTCAGCAGACGAATGGATAAGGAAGCTGTGGTACATACACACAATGGAGTATTACTCAGCTATTAAAAAGAATGCATTTGAATCAGTTCTAATGAGGTGGGTGAAACTGGAGCCTATTATAGAGAGTGAAGTAAGTCAGAAAGGAAAACACCAATACAGTATATTAACACATATATATGGAATTTAGAAAAAGGGTAACGATGACCCTATATGTGAGACAGCAAAAGAGACACAGATGTAAAGAACAGATTTTTGGACTCGTGGGAGAAGGTAAGGGTAGATGATTTGGGAGAACAGCATTGAAACATGTATTTTACCATAGGTGAAATAGATCACCAGTCCAGGCTTGATGCATGAGACAGGGTGCTCAGGGCTGGTGCACTGGGATGACCCTGTGGGATGGGATGGGAGAGATGTGGGAGGGGGGAGTTCAGTATGGGGGACATATGTATACCCATGGCTGATTCATGTCAATGTATGGCAAAAACCACCACAATATTGTACAGTAATTAGTCTCCAATTAAAATAAACAAATTAACTTTTAAAAAAAGATAAAAATCCACCAAAATTTTTTTTTATTAGGGCATAGTTGATTTACAATGCTGTGTTATGAACATCAATTTCTATTTCTAATATTGATGAATGGAAACACTGAGAAATCTTGTTCACATAAATAAGCAAACAGAAATGAAAAGTGATTTGTTATAGTAGAGACACTTGATTTCTTTGAATTTCTTCTGAATTACATGCCAAAAATGAAAAAAAAAAAAAAGAAAAAGAAAAGGCAGAGGAACCAGAGATCGAATTGTCAACATTCTTTGGATTATGGAGAAAGCAAGGGGATTCCAGAAAAACATCTACTTTAGCTTAACTGACTACACTTCACTGACTCTGCTAAAGCCTTTGACTGTGTGGATCACAAAAAACTGTAGAAATTCTTAAAGAAAAGAAAGAGAATACCCTACCAGTCTCATGAGAAACTTGTATGTGGGTCAGGGAACAATAGTGAGAACCTTACACGGAACAATGGACTGGTTCAAAATTGGGAAAGGAGTACATCAAGGCTGTATACTGTCACCCTGCTAATTTAACTTATATGCAGAGTACATCAAATGAAATGCTGGTCTGGATGAAGCACAAGATGGAATTAAGACTGCCGGGAGAAATATCAACAACATAAGATATGCAGATAATGCCACTCTAACAGCAGAAAGTGAAGAGGAGCTAAAGAGCCTCTTGATGAGGGTGAAAGAGGAGAGTGAAAAAGCTGGCTTGAAACTCAACATTCAAAAAGCTAAGATCATGACATCCGATCCCATCACTTCAGGGCAAATAGAAGGGGAAAAAACAAGCAGTGACAGATTTTCTTTTCTTGGGCTCCAAAATCACTGTGGACTGTCACTGCAGCCATAAAATTAAAAGACACCTGCTCCCTGGAAGGAAAGCTATGACAATCCTAGACAGCATATTTAAAAGCAGAAACATCGCTTTGCTGACAAAGGTCCATAGAGTCAAAGCTACGGTTTTTCCTGTAGTCATATATAGATGTGAGAGCTGGACCATAGTGAAGGCTGAGTGGTGAAAAATTGATGCTTTTGAACTGCAGTGTTGGAGAAGACTCTTAAGAGTCCCTTGGACGGCAAGGAGAACAACCCTGAATATTCACTGGAAGGACTGATGCTGAAGCTGAAGCTCCAATACTCTGGTCACCTGATGCAGAGAATCGACTCTCTGGAAGACGGTGATGCTGGGAGAGATTGAAGGCAAAAGGACAAGGGGTAAGCAAAGGATGAGAAGGTTGGATTGTATCATTGACTCATGGACATGAATTTGACCAAATTCCAGGAGACAGTGGAGGACAGAGGAGCCTGGCGTCCATGGGGTCACAAAGAGTCAGACAGGACTTAGCAACTGAACAACAACATGTGACTTGGGCTTCTTTTTCTTTCCTTTTAAGTGTAAAATGTAATATATTTCACTTAACTTATTCTTTTGTTCATTATAAGTATATATTTTCTTGTGTCTGACTTTGGTCAAATGACTGATTATCCATATGATATGATATGATTTGGTTTAAAAAGAGCTCAATCTATGGTATTTTTGTTCCATTTTCTAAGCTTGTCAGTAATACTACAGCCTACTGTCTGGGTCTCTGCTGGCACAACCAGAACAAGCAATGTGGAAATTACATAGATAATTTAGGCAAGAAAAGCACTCACCAGATTTTCTTCTTTCAATCTTCAAAAGAATACACACTTTCCTAGAAGGCCACGTTTGCCCTACACCATCATTCATTGGAATGATGCCGGACCTTTTCTCAGTATTGTCTTTGGAGCTAACAGAAGCACTGGCTGCATAAATACATGCTACATACAAACTCTAAGATGGAATGAATGATGAGACAACTCCCTGTTGTCCACTCTACACACTAAACAAATAACTTCATGGCTCCTACTTTGATCTTTATACTTAAAAACTGAATGAAAGTTAAATGCCTTGTAAATCTATTTTCTATATAACATTTGACTGCTTGTGATGTAAACTAATCCATCTTTAGGTTTTACTGGTAAAAAATAGGGTTGTAAATTTGTACTCTGAGCTTGTAAAATTCTCTGAAATGATACATAGTATGATTTTTAGACGAATGATTTTCAACATGATTTGCAAAAGAAAAAAGATCAATGTTCATCACCTTATGAGGATCATATAAGAGCATTGTAAACCTTAATTCATATCATAAAAATGAATAAAAGAAACACAGCCAACAAATTTACTTTGAAGAAGGATAGGCAGGTATGATGATTTCATGAAATTAAGAAAATAAACCAGGTCTACATTTCCAGTTCTTTCTTAAAAGAACAAAGGGCGGATAATTCAGACTTCAGTTGTCACTGATACAGTGCTTTACCAAGGTTTTGGCATTACCCTCGCTTTATATGCACAGACTAAAACCATGTGCCATCTGAGCAAGAAGAGAATCTTCATTTTTTGTCCTGGTGATAGAGAACACATGTTTGAGAAGGTTTAACACTACATCCACCCGGGTGTAATGTGGTTAGTCAGTCCATTCAATACAGTTTCTTATTTTTCAGATAATCAGGGCCTCACAAACTAAGCAGAAACAATGTCCCATATTAGTCTTTAAAAGAAGAGAACTGAGGTGAGGGGGTTGGGGGTGGGCGGGCAGAAAGGCTCCTATATGTTGAATAAAGCAGTAAGCATTTACTCTGAGAAAGAAACCAATAAACATTTGAGAATGAAGACTTCTCAAAATATAGCCTGATTGTACATGTTGACACTGAAAAGATCCGTAGAGTTCTAATCTGTTAGGGAAGAGGGGTGAAAGTTAAGTTCAACCTTTGTCCTCTACACCGCAATGTCAGTACTTACATCTTGTCTTGGCCGGCTCCAACTCTGAGAGTCAGTCTGGGGATAACGGGGCTTGGGGCTGGGACCACTGGCTCCACTTTGATCTGTTGAAGACAGTACATTAGAGTCAATTACACTTTTCTCAACAGAAGTACCACCTCCTTTTTCTCCTACTCCCTCTCATCCCCACAAACTTGATAGGTTTTTGAATTTCAAATGTGGCTGAGGTGCTAGAGGTAAAGCTAACCTGGGGCTCTTTTCATTTCTCAAGGACTGAGGCATCATGAGAAATTCCCCAAATTTTAAACACTTTAAATATGGGAGCTATTTCTGTATTTGCTTAGTTTTGATTAATTTCTCGGACTTTATTGTCAGAATATTTAAACAAGAATTGTTGCTTTGGTCATTCAGTGGAACAATTATGTGACTGCCAGACTTAATATATAACAGGAAAAAACTGCAGCAAGAGCTTCATTATAAAATTTATGGGTCTTGAAAAACATGACACTCATGTTTATCATGCCATATAAGAAAACCGACAGAGCCAGTATAATTATAGCACCGAAGTGCTTCATTTTTTGGCTAGTAGAAAAGTGATCTAAAATACTATAAGAGACAAAACATATTTACTTAGAAAGGATTCACGGTGAAGGCAGTGACTGCTGAGTAAGTTGAAGATACCAGTTCAAAGAGTTGAGCTAATAGTCAGAAAGGGAACACACAAATTAACTACGGTGTTGAAAGGACTTCATCACAATTTCTGACTTGAAGATCCTCTATAGTAAAATCAGTATTTTAAATGGACAAAATGAGAGAAAGCTCTGCAGTTCAAACTATCATCTACACCAGTTTTTCTACAGGGATTTTACTGGCATCTCGGTGGGGTGGTTTGCTGTTGAGCGGATGTCCCAGGCACTAACAGGAGTTCGACTTCCCTAGCTCGGCGGGAGGACGCTGCTAGTCACTGTGACAACTGGTATTTATGTATTTCAAGCTCAAGAGAAATTAAGAAAAGAAATTGTGCAGTGGTTCTAAAGAGCAAGGAGTTTATAACACAGTGCTCAATATATTGCCATTGGCCAAAAAGTTCATCATGGTTTTTCCCTACGATGTTAAGGAAAAACGCAAAGGAACTTCTGGGTCAACCCAATAGTATCTCACAGAAACAATATACTGCACATTGATCAAATCTACCATTTTTTAACCTGTCCACTTCTTGAGTTTTGTTTGTTTTTTGTAAATCCACGGTCACATCAAGATCTATGACTTTGTTCATTCTCTTGAGCAGTGCATAACACACAGGTGGTATTCAACCAACATCTGTTGAATGAACCACTTACCCTGCCAGCACCCTCATCTCCCTGCCTCTTGGTCATTTCACCATTTGTCCAGGACCAACCTGAAATCATTCCCCAAAGCACTAATTCCAAAGAATAAATTTTAAACTGCTCCAGCTTCTGCCATCAAAACTCCAATTTCATTTGTGTCTTTAAGACTGTCTGCTATTTGGATTCTCTGCTAAACTACATAAGAGTGGAGACCATGCCTGCTCTGTGCATTGCTATTTCCCAGTGCCTGTTGGAGGGTCTGACACATAAAATGCTTAGGATATATTTTAAGAATTAATCGGAAGCAATGATTTCAAACATTCACAGCTTTTAAGACCCGTCCCATGATTTCCTTCCCCTTCTGCTCACAAACCTCACTGCTGAAACCACTGGGCACAACTCCTCCAATTCCCTACAAATGTCTGCACCCATGATTACACTAGAGTCGGTCACCTCCAGTCTTTGAAAGAAACTTCCTCCTTATTTGTGGCATCTTCACCTTCTCAGTTCATTATTTTCCTCCAGTGTTCTAATGCGCTCAACTCTCATTTAAAAAACTTACCTCCCCTTTACCCTCTCACTGATGACCTCTCACAGGTTCTACTCTTACTTCATCATCTCCATTTCTCATTCACCCCTCACCCAACTTCACTCTACTTTCTGGCCCAACTAAAGCCACTCTTTCTAGACACTCACTCTTCCCTAATGTTCCTGTCTATTTCTCCACTGCAATCTTCACCATGCTCCTTCCCTGACCCTAACAAAGTCCTCTTCTTTGGCCTGACCCTGCTGGGTTCTCTCCTCTCGTCACCCGACACCGACTTCACTCACATTCATGGATTCAATCATACAAGTTTTCAATATGTCATGTCTTCAAAATCACCCTCTCTGTACCACCACTGACTGGAAGTAACACCAGAATATAATGCTGTCTACTGGACATTTTCAACTAAATATAAAGATTTCACCACATCTAAATCTCATCAGTTTCCCCACAAAAACCTGCTCCTCTAAATGGTCTCATTTTTGCCCAATTCTTAATCCAGTGGTTTCCATGAGGCTTCAGGGACCAAGGGTCACTGGGGTGGGGGCAGAGAGGGACCCACCGAAAAACCTCTGAATTCACTTTCTCTTGATTCTTTGAACACAGAGGTCTCTGTCTAACACAAACCTGAGAACCAATGGTCTAGCTTATTTTGTAAACTACTAAGGTTTCTGTATTTTTCTCACCATTCTGTGTTACCTCTGGGAAAACAGGTATGTCCCAAGCAGACAAACATTTATAAAACACTTAATACTTGCCAGGCATTGCGTTTGGTTATTTTTCAGATGTTCTCATTTGGGTTCTTTAACAAACAGGTGGGGTAGGTATTATGGTTTTCTATTTTACAGAGAGAATGATCATACGTGAAGCAACCATTTTTCCTTTCTACTTCCTTTTCCTTTTCTGCTTTAAGGTAAAAAAAAAAATAGCAAAACTATGACTGAATACAGGGTTTTTTTTTAATTCAGAGAATGAAAAATTATATAAAGTTCCTAAATTTCTTCAATTCTAAAATATTTCAGAGTCTCACACATACACTCATAAGTGATGCGAGTATAAGAGTATTCCATATTCCTTCAACCCATAATACTTTTATTGAAACCCCTTAAGTTTTATTAAAAAAAATAAAGCTGTTTGCCCTATCTTTTAGAAAATCTTCTTTAGTATCATTACACTTCTCACTTTACTCTGGTCCACTCCTATTACTTCACTGCACAGTAAGTGTAACCTCCTTGCACAGCACTTCACAAAGTGTGTCCCATACACACAATCCCCCTGTGATCTCCATAACTCTCTAAGGTAAGTGTGGAAGGAATTATTACTCACATGTAACTGAGGGTTTAGAAAGACCGAGTGGTTTGGCCAGAGTTACAAACTTAGTTAAGTAAATGACTGAAATTCAGTTCTCCGCCCCCAAATGCATCCTCTGTTTCACCACACTATTTGTGACTCTTTGCCACATATTTTGGGTCTTTTTTTCTGGTAATGCTGACATGCTACAGAGAACTCTTCAGTTTCTTTGTCAATGTCTTTTATGACAAGCGACACGTACTTGTGAGATGGCTAGGGCAGACTGTAAAATAGTTTTTTTTCTCTATGGAAAAATAACTAGCTTATACGGAAACTGAGATGAATGTCAGCCTCACCTCCATTCAGCTGAACTTGCTGGCTTTTTGAGGCTAACTGCAATGACTTAGCAGGACAAAAAGAATCAAGGTATGGTCTATTTACAACCTACTATTTTAAAAAGTTAAATGATACAATATGTAAAAGCAAAAGGAAACACAAATGCAGAGCTATTTTAAGAGTCAGATTAAAAATGATATCAATGTGCCCTGAGGACAAGAGATATTTATTTAGTAAAACTGCTGAATGAATGAACGACTCAGAACCTGTTACCTCGGCTCAAAGTTTTCCCTGTAATTAGGGTGACTACCCCATCCAGAAAGAGCTTTGACAGCGAAAGCAGGAGCTGTTATTTACACCATGTAACAGGTGTAAACTGGACTGTCCCAGGCAAGCCAGGACATATGGCAACCCTACTGAAAAATAGTTAAATACTTTCATTTCATCCTTAAAGAGGTTAAAGCAAATTTAACTGAAAGATAAAATTCAAGCAAGGATAGGGAAAGACTAATAAGGATGCTAACAATGTCGATAGAGAAAGCACAGTTTCTAAATAAAAATTTCTCTCCAGACTTTTGTTCACACTGACTCTATCTGAGTGGCCGCCCGATGAAAACACAGGGACGTTTCCTACAATCATGCAGTGACTTCTCACGTGCCCATCCCGTGGCAGTCAACACACTGGATGACAAGGGCTTCGATTTCTTAAACAGTGAGACTGACACCATCTTTTAATGGCATGAAACCAAAATCCAGGGGAAAGAGAAGCTTGTAAGGGTTAAAATAAAAGAAGAGTACTTTAGAGTGATGCTGAGAATTGGGGCACGTGGAAGAGCATTTACAGTGGATTACTAAGCTTCCCAATTCACTAAAGAAGCAAAGTCCAGTAATATAAGACTCCTTTGTAGCTAACTAAAAATACATTGTCAGTGGATTTGTCCAGTTTTATGTATAAGCAATACTTCTTTCACCTGAACTAATACTAGTAGTCATATAAGCCCCTTATTGCCATGTGCTGCATTTTTTTTGCTAATCTTCAAGGATTTAGCTTCTTTGCCACATACCTCAGGGCACCAACTGATAAAGCTCTAACTCTCCATTTTTCCAGGACACCAGCAGTGCGGCCTTGCAAAAAATGAAAATCGCTCAAGAGATTTAAAGGGGAAATTTATTTTTAAAATCCTGACTTGAAGCAAAGAGGTGGATTTTTAAAAAGCTTATCTATAAAGAATCAGTTTAAATTTAAATTCTATCTTGGAACTCTTTCATGCATTCCAGCTTTAAAGTTTATCTTCTGACAGGGACTTTCTGCAAAGGTAATGGGCAGCTTTGTCAATATAATCTGGCCAAGTTTTTACTTTCTATTTTTTTAATGTTAAACTTCTTTCATTAAACACACACACACACACTTATATATGTGTGTCACTGGCAGCAAGTTCAGCCAGCACTGGTTCAGATACCTATCTATGCTAATATATCAGAAAAACACCCCGAAATAGTATTGGTGGAAAGCTGAATTTAATAACCTAATATTTTAGATGCTCAACTATGTCAACTGGTAACCACTCTGCTGTCTTTCTTAACAATGAAGGTCTTTACAATATTTCCATTCAGAAATATAAGTGTAACTGACACTGATGAACTGTTTAAAATATTAAACAGACGGTCAGAAGATCTATGGTTGTGGTCAGGTATATAACAAGTGGGATCCAGTGGGGACAATGAAACAGGATTCAGGCTCTCAGAAAGAGTTCAGTTCGTGCCTCCACAGCCTCGGGCATGGGCTTGAGGAAGCTTCTATAAACTCAAACAGAATCAGTTAACATTAAGTTACTAGTTTCTTTGTGGAACAGACAGTTATAAGAAACAGGAAGGGAATATTCTCCCCTTCTTACTGAGGTTAGATTTTATTTACTGAGAGCCCCTCATTTCACTAATTCATCATGAAAGCTGATGAGAACACGATGGAAATGAGTCAACAGTATACTTAAACAGAAAGGAAAGACAATGGGGACCTTTTGTTAAGAGGCGCGGACCGGGGAGACCACTCTTCAACCCCACTTAATCTAAAATATGCACAGAAGTTAGACGACAAAAGTGAAGCGTGCGTAGCAGGCTGCCCCAAGCGAACGCGGTGAGGAGAGCTACTGTCACCCAAGTTGCCCAGGCGCCCAAGCTCACGGGGCTGGAAGGGTCAGGGTGGGGACTCAGGCTTAACGCCAAAGGCAGTAACGTTTATTAATTTTAAAGCCCTGATGTCTGATTTTGAAAAGTTTTATCTTTAAAAACTGCTCCATAACCATCAAAACTAATACAAGGACCTGGTTACCTCTGTTAGGTGAAAGCTGTGTGGCTTGTAACTGAGCATTAGCCTCCAACCATGATGGTCTGAGGGACCTGTCCTTCCCGAAGGCAGGGGTCGTTTTGCCAGCTAATCTAACACGCTTTACTCGAGTCACAGTGGCCACTGAAACCCCCACCATGGACTTTCCAGGCCTGAGATAGTGAGGAAAGCAACCCTACTCTGGCTTTGCTAAGGGCCCCTCTGCCAAGTTACTACGTACCTAATGGACTGCCATATACATTTCAAAACAGGGAGTCAAGTTTGTGTGTAAAGGACCTGGTTCTTGCTGGCTGTGACCTCAATCCTGGACAAGTCGCTCAGGCTGTTTCTCACCCATAAACATAAACATACATAAACATGAGACACGTTTATGTCTCATCCATAAATGTTGATAACAATACCCACTGGACCCATGTCATGTGGGCGTCGGGGGAAACTAAGGCACGTGGAAGTGCTTTAAAATCTTCCAGGTACCACGGAAAAATAATGCAATAATAAAACGATTTCAAAAATGGACAAAAAAGTTGGACTTCTGTGTCTTGTTAACCTCCTGATGTTCAGTTATTAATATCAAAATTTCTACTCTATTTCAGAATAATAGCAAGGGGAACAGAGAAAGAATAAAGTTAGGCCGGAAAATGTGAGATTCTTTTAGTTAGCTCATCAGCTAAACTAATTTTCCCAGTTAAGTCTAAAATGAAAATCAGTGCAAAAGTGTGGATTATGGAGCTGCTGTAGGTCAAATCCAGCACACTTTACCATGCGGGAAAAACTACTGGGTATGAGCTTGTAGCCAGCCTCAAAGAGGGATGCTCACAGAGGGTAGGGAGAGGATCTCTGAGGGTCTGCATGTATGGCAGCAGGAATACTTGGACACTTTCTAAGAAAGTTTAAAAGAAATTGTCTAATCAACCAGTCAACCGCTGGCTGATGGTGGGAGAGAGCAAAGCTATCAAGGCAGAGGTCACCCCCTGTGCCGGGGCTTTAGGTCCTTCCTGCTACAAACTGCAGGATGTATCGATCAATTGGTCTCTTAGACTGTGTTCTATGGAAGCCTGAGCTACGTACATGGAAAATATTCAGCATTAGTTTCTGCCCACTGACCAGGCTATCAGATGAGCTAGATGCTCAAGTGACGTGTCCTCATCTTATTAAAGCAGAAAACAGAAGGATAAGACGTGTTACAGAAAGTAGAAGACAGGTATGACCTTAACTACCTGCAAAACGGCTCACCAACCAGAGAGCTGCGTGGCAGCGAGGACCCGAGGGCCTAGTTCTCTTAGGAGGGCAGGGCCATGGTTTCGTCTGCTCTGAGAAAACTAGGTGCTGCCTTTTCCAGGTATCTACTATTTGGGTACAGATCGGTATGCAGCAGACTTGATAATTTTAAAAAAAATACTATTTACTATTGAAAAGATTATGGATCTTTTTAAACTAGCCAGAGATTAGTGTGGCTAACACAGATATGACGGCCTGTGGATTGGATTCCTCTCAGGCTATGAATTTTGAACATTTTCTGGTGTATGGGGGGGCAGGGCAGGGGAGGGGGGAGGCTGATGCCAGGTTTACGGGTTTGAGAATTAAAATTAAATTTTGTAAACACATTACAGACCAGTTTCCAGTTAAGCCGTGGGTGATTTACACCCGGAATAGACAGACTGTTGCTGGCTTCACCCGCGTGTTCCACCAGGACAGGGCTCAAACGGGGCCCCACAGGTGGAGTGCTTACTTTCTCATGCTTGTGTCTCTCCTTCTCCTTCTCCCTCTTCTCTCTCTCGCGCTTCTCTTTCTCCCTCTCCTTTTCCTTCTTCTCTTTCTCCTTTTCTTTCTCTTTCTTTTTCTTCTTCTCTTTTTTATCCTTCTTCCTCTCCTTCTCCTTGGGCTTCTCCTTCTCCTCGAAGAGCTTCTCCGGGAGCACAGGCGTCAGGGAGGGCAGCACGGCCGTGATGCGCATGGCGGCTGCGGGGCTGAACAGGGGCAGCGCCACATCCTTGGGGGGCAGGACCAGGGGGGCCGGGGCAGCCTTCAGCTTCTCTTCACGGCCTTTCTCTTTCGCTTTCTCTTTGTCCCGCTTCTCTTTGTCCTTTTTGCCCTTCTCTCGGTCTTTTTTCTTATCTTTGTGCTTCTCCTTTTCTTTCCTCACAATTCCATCTTTCAACCTGGCTTTTGGATCCACATCTTCGAACTCTTTTATTTTAAACTTGTAGGGATCGGCCTCTTCGTCTTTGAGAAAGTCCTTCCAGGGATACTTGGCTTCCTTGATGGCTTCCCTGTCTTTCTCCTTCTCCTTCCCTTTCTCCTTCTCTTTGCCCTTCTCCTTGCTCTTGTCCCGGTCTCTCTCCTTATCTCGCTGCTTCTCCTTCTTCTTCATCTTTGTCTTCAGTTCCTTTTTCAACTTCTTTTTGACGTCCAAGGAGGCCGGCGGTTTGGGTTTCTCCTCGTACACCTTGTGTGAGGGCTCGGGGGTGGGAGGAGAGACTGAAGGGGAGGAAATGTAAGGGAAGCTGGGGGGCATGCTGGGAGGGGTCCCCATCTTGGCCTTCCGAACCACCTCGTCGATGGATGCGTCCATTGTCCATGAATTGTCTGAACTTGAAGTTCCACCTGAAAGAGGCAGAGGGGTGGATCCGGACTTGGGGAAATTATTGGAGGAGGTGGAGGCTTTGGGGGTAGCAGACTCTGAACCTGAAATTCTCTTAGGGCTGGTAAAAATGTCTCCCTCTGATTCGGACCCAGAAGAGAACTCGAAAGGATCAGGCTCGCGTTCCGCACAAGCCCGTGCAATCACGGCATCAATGGAGTCGTCGATGGTCTTGTCGGTGATGACTGCCTTCCTGAGCTGACTCTCATTGTTCAGCCTCCCAGCATCGGGCAGTGTTTGTATCTGTTTCACCTGAATAGTCTCTTTACTGACTTTCTCACTTATTGGGGCTGAAGGAGTCCTGTTGGGTGTGTCAGGTCTGACAGGTACTTGGGGAATGTGAGTCATGACCTTGGGGCTCTTGGGGCTCTTGGGGCTCTTGGAACGTCCAGGAGATTTCTTTTCTTTGGATATAGTTTTTGGAGACCGAATAGGACTTCCAACCATGGCTGGCGACGGAATCATTTTGGGTGATTTCGTCTTCTGTCCTGGAGAACTGGTTTTAGTCTTTGTTTTGGGTGTAAACGACTTTGCTTCCAATGGTTTTGAGGTTGGCATCTGAGATTTTGCCACTGGAGCTAACATTGGCGGCTCTGGTGAGGGAGGAGCTGGGTCCGTGCTGTCCTGGGTGTGGACGGGGGACAGCATGGGCGGGATCTTCTGGGGGTTCAGCGAGCTGAGTGGCTCTCGAGCCTCCAGTAACACCAGGTCCAGGGTGTCCCCCTTGGCGCTCAGCAGGCGTGGTCGCTTCATCGCGGGCGTTTCCTCAGCTTCCGGACTGTCCAGAGGTCGCTTACCCAAGAAGTTCTCATCATTAATGATCTCCTCCTCCTCCAGCTCGTCGTCTTCTTCCAAGGGAACCTGCATGGCTTCTGCTGATGTGCCTCCATCTGTGGGCACCTGCTCCTCTTCTTCTTCTGGGGAAGGAAGAAAAAAGAAGTGTTATTAGAATATATATATTAAAAAAACACCCTAAGGAAAAAAAATGCTTCAGACATGATTTCTAGGAAAGAAAGGAAATGATTGACAGTCGTTAGAGAGTAGAGAGGTTAAGTTTCCTAGGACCTTCCAAACACGCATGCCGTCTTTGAGGAGTGGCAACCAGTGACAGGAGACACATGAACTGTTTTCCTTTTGAGCGACGTGGCCCTAAATGCAGCATCCGAAGTCTGCTAAGGATTTCCTGTTTGCCCTCTGCTTCCTTAATTCTTTTCCTAACTTGACTAAATACTGCCTTTCTCTTTTTCTCTTCCTCTTGTGTACATGCACACACACACACCCCTCTAAAAACCAAGAGATGGTTTTTTCAAACCACTAACCTCAGAAATGACAGAAAAGAATACTTTTTAATAGTTTATGTGCTACTTCTTCCTCCCGTCTGCTGACTTTGAGGACAGCCACTTTGAGAAGTGGTGTGGTGACATGGAAGACCCTCGGCTTGGCCTTGGAGATGCGGTGCTTCCACAGGCGTTCAGGCATCGCAGAGCAATGGGCCCAAGCAGTCTCTCAACCTCTCGGAGGATGTTTTCTGACCTCTCAAAAGGGGCTAATGTTACTTGCTCTGTCAACCGAACCGAGTTGTTGTGGGGTCAGATTCTTTCCTTCTGCATATATTAACTAAGCATCTACCATGCACGATGATAAAGGCTGAAAGGGCTACTGGAGTAAGTCAGGAATAAACCACAACCTAAAAGACCTTACAGTTCAGCAGGAGACACCGTGTAAGTAGACAGCATGTAGAAAGTGTTCCGGACCATAAGACAGACAAAGCCTCATAGCAGCTCAAAGGAGAAACAGATTACCTCTGTGTCAAAGACCTGGAAAAGGCTTGATGAATGAGGTAGTGTTTTGGATATTTGGAGACTGGAAATGGAGAAGTACAAGATGAAGGAATAGATGATGCAGAGATGGAGGGGGGCACTAGGAAGCTGTATAAGAACCTCAGAAAGTATTAAAAAAATTAATGATGGCTGCTTACATTTAAGTGAAAACATTTTTTTTTAACATAATGCTTGATTCTAAGTGGGTCTCCACAGCTAGGGAGGATTATTTCATTTCTGTTATTTTATTTTTAAGGTTTAATTTTTATTTTTTTATTTAAAGTCCCTATTAACTTATATGCATCTAGAAGCTTTATGTAGTTTAGAGGAATATAAATGAATTATAACAATACTTAAAAACAAATGTTTCTTTTTATTCATTTAATTTACAAATATTTTACGCTTTAAGGTTTTATAAGAAAGCTTCAATGGTGGCATCAAAATTAATCAAAATGGAAGAGGGAATTTTGCTGGAAGAGAAAGATTTAAGCTTTAATAAGAACAGGAAAAGTATGAAAATATAACAGTTTTCTGAATTAGAAACATATATAACAGAGTGTGATTGCACACAAGGCATAAAGCATAACATGAATGAATGCCTGTAAAACCACCACCCACTTCAAAAAGACAACCCTAGCAGCGCCTCGAGACGCCCCTTGGTTACTTTCTGATGGATGCTCTCCTCTCTCCACTCCACCCCATTCCAGGTAACTCCTCTTCTTTTTACTGTCCTTCCCTTGTTTCCTGTACAGTTTTACCACATTTGTATGCAGTGCCTTGTTATTGAATTTTATGTAAGTGATCATACTGTAATACCTTTCAGCTTTTTCCCCCTAACATTGTGTTTCTGGGCATTGCCTATGTCCATGCAGGTAGCTGTAGTCAGTTCATTTTCACTGTTGCAAATATGTACCGCGCTTATTTACCCATTCTCCTGGTATTGAAAGTTTTCCACTCGAACAAATATATTTTATTTTTAAAATATTACAAAATGCAAACAAGTGAATACAACTGATCTAGCTTATGCTTGTTCAAACACAGACTTAATTGATGATTCTGCATAATTAGTGTGTGGTTTTCTATTACATGAGTTATTTTAATTCTGTGGTCGAAGAGTTTGGAATAAGATAAATATGTAATAGCTACTGAATGGTTTATTCTCTACTGTCACCCAAACCCCTTGATTTACAGGTGAATGGCAATGAAGTACTTGTATGTATGTGTATAATGAGCACAATTCACAAAAAATCTGGAAAATACCCAGAGGTGGTTTTTAGCATTTTCCTATACTTATCCATGAAAACAGCTTTATTATAAAATAGCATATAATTCAGTTAACAGAAGTTTAATATTACAAGATACCTGATCTTTTGACATGTTACTACACAAAGGTATAAAAAATAGGATAAAACATTTGAGTCACAATTCTTTCTAATTTAATACAAATATAGATACAAGAATAGAAGCTGTGCTCCAAAGTCAAACAGGTGATGTTACTTGATATGAGAAGTATTTTACAGATTTTTTTATTTCCAGAGACCTAAGCACTCACTTTCTACTGTTTAAAAATGTTTAAACTAGAGGGAAAGACTCTTCCATATCCAAGTAACAAATATAGGGCAAAAGAGAACTAGTTCAAGGAAAACCACTGTGACATTTAAAATAACTTCTTTTTGACTTCTCAGTACTTCAGGTCCTTGATCGAGAAGATGGGGACACCCTGGTATGGCTTATCTTCTGAGGACAGTGAAAAGTAATTGCTGATTAGAATTGGGTAAGTATTCAAACCACTAAATAATAACAATGAACAATAATTGAGACATATCTTGTAAAACTGACTTTACAATCCTTTTTGAGACGATTTAAAAAAAAAAAAGCTCTCCTCACTATAATCTCTCTAAGACCACATAACAGGGCAAGTCCAGAGTTAGCATCTATAGGTCAAGAGGACAATCACTGCGGTCATCTGCCCTAATAACTCTATCCTGCAGTGAGAGCGGTCTGGAGCTATTGGGGAAACTCTGGAAGGATAACAGAAATTTTATTCAAGGAGGCTGGTTCTGCGGAAGTGTTACGGACATGCTGCCAAAGGTAGGGTAAGGAATTATTTACAAAACTGGTATTTCCCTTCCTGCTTATGCTAAGATTTGGCTAAAGGTAACAGTGATGACTTTTGATCTGATTATTCTTTGTGAGAGGGTTTACTCAATATGCTGATAGGTGTTATAATTGACTATTAGCACTGTCATTCATCAAAGATTACCATAAATTATGATGTAAGTCCTACACTACTAAGAGGAAAAAAAAGCCTTAAGAAAAATGACATATGAAGAACAACATAGAAACCAGGGTAGGAACCTCTATTTTAAAAAAAAACAAAGAAGTTAAATTATTGGTAGAGATTCATGTCCACTACCAAGAACCTTACTCTTCATATAAATTCACTAAAATGTGTGAACAGTATAATCCAATCTAAGTAAAAACCTGACATATTAAGAAGTAACTTCTCATTCTGTCAAACGTTGTCCATATATAACAGTACGTTTCATTTGTCAAAAAGGGAACAAAAGGCAATAATATGAATGACTGAGCACAAACTTATCAGCACAGTTAGAAATATCATTTAAAAATATTTAATTGGTAGAAGAATATCACAATGTGCAGAAGAAGACAGAGTTAATCTCTCTAAACAATCAATGATCTCAAGTGAACATTTGACTGTGAAAATTTTTCAATCTGAAATAATTTCAAACTTATAGAAAAGTTCTAAGGGCTACAAATTACTCACAAATAGCTTTTACCCACATTTACCATATCAATATTTTGTTAGTGCAGAACAATTGCCAGATTCTTTTAATGATATGTAACAAAACAAATGGACCTATATTGACGTCCATTGTTTTAAAAATTCCACAGATATTAAGAGGAGTCAGGGAGACACTACAAACACAGCTCCAACTTCCTTCATTAATGACACAAATAAATAACCCACACTTCCTACATTTCCCAGGGGAGTAACAAGCAAAACATGCTTCTTCACCAAGCTTCTCTGCAGCCACCTTTTTGGTCTAACACATGTAAGTATACCTGCTCCTCAGGTGGCTCAGTGGTAAAGAACCCACCTGCCAATGCAGGAGACCAGGATTCAATACCTGGGTTGGGAAGGTGCCCTGGAGTAGGAATGGTTACCCACTTGAGTATTCCTGCCTGGGAAATTCCATGGACAGAGGAGGCTGGCAGGCTACAGTCCACAGAATCACAAGAGTCAGACACGACTGAATGACTAACACACTTCTAAGTTATAAAAAATATTGATTCAGAATATCTTTTTAAGAAAAATCTTTTAAACCAGAATAATAAATGCCTTTAAAGAAATACTATAATCTTAAAAGTTGATTGATGTTAGAAAAATTGTTTGCATGGGCATGAAAGGTTTTTATCCCATTAACTATACAGATGCATGATCTCAAGCAGAAAATGTATTTGTGCTTTTGAACTTTATAAGGACAATAAAATGCTACCTGTACATCTCACCAAAAACTAAATGTACTGAAAACTAGATTTCCTGTAATTTTTTAGAAAAGTACATGCAGAAACTAATTTCTAGAAACAAACTTTCCCACTGTCTAATTACTTTATGCATACTCAGCTCAGTTCAGTCGCTCAGTTGTGTCTAACTCTTTGCAACCCCATGAACTGCAGCACGCCAGGCCTCCCTGTCCATCATCAACTCCCGGAGTCCACCCAAACCCATGTCCATCGAGTCGGTGATGCCATCCAGCCATCTCATCCTCTGTCATCCCCTTCTCCTCCTGCCTTCCTGCCCCTCCTGCCTCCTCCTCTCCTTTCCAGAATCAGGGTCTTTTCCAATGAGTCAACTCTTCGCATGAGGTGGCCAAAGTATTGGAGTTTCAGCTTCAACATCAGTCCTTCCAATGAACACCCAGGACTGATCTCCTTTAGGATGGACTGGTTGGATCTCCTTGCAGTCCAAGGGACTCTCAAGACTCTTCTCCAACACCACAGTTAAAAAGCATCAATTCTTCTGTGCTCAGCTTTCTTCACTGTCCAACTCTCACACCCATACATGACTACTGGAAAAACCGTAGCCTTGACTAGACGGACCTTTGTTGGCAGAGTAATTTCTCTATTTTTAAATATGCTATCTAGGTTGGTCATAACTTTCCTTCCAAGGAGTAAGCGTCTTTTAATTTCATTGCTGCAATCACCATCTGCAGTGATTTTGGAGCCCAGAAAATAGTCTGACACTGTTTCCACTGTTTCTCCATCTATTTCCCATGAAGTGAGGGGACCAGATGCTATGATCTTAGTTTTCTGAATATTGAGCTTTGAGCCAATTTTTTCACTCTCCTCTTTCACTTTCATCAAGAGGCTTTTTAGTTCCTCTTCACTTTCTGCCATAAGCGTGGTATCATCTGCATATCTGAGGCTATTGATGTTTCTTCCGGCAATCTTGATTCCAGCTTGTGCTTCCTCCAGCCCAGAGTTTCTCATGATGTACTCTGCATATAAGTTAAATACGCAGGGTGACACTATACAGCCTTGATGTACTCCTTTTCCTATTTGGAACCAGTCTGTTGTTCCATGTCTACTTCTAACTGTTGCTTCCTGATCTGCATACAGGTTTCTCAAGAGGCAGGTCAGATGGTCTGGTATGCCTGTCTCCTTCAGAATTTTCCACTCTTTATAGTGATCCACACAGTCAAAGGCTTTGGCATAGTCAATAAAGCAGAAATAGATGTTTTTCTGGACCTCTCTTGCTTTTTCGATGATCCAGTGGATGTTGGCAATTTGATCTCTGATTCCTCTGCCTTTTCTAAAACCAGCTTGAACATCTGGAATTTCACAGTTCACATATTGCTGAAGCCTGGCTTGGAGAATTTTGAGCATTACTTTACTAGCTGTGAGATTAATGCAATTGTATGGTAGTTCGAGCATTCTTTGGCATTGCCATAATTGATATGAAAAGATTCATTTAAAATTTACGCTTTTCAGAAAACATCTTTCTATATATTAGGTATATTACAACCAGTTGGAATGACTCAATACTACTTACATTCATTCATTCACTCCTTACTCATCTCTCATTTATTCATTCACCTTCCAAGTGCCTTGTAAACACCAGTAGAGCCGGCACCGTGTTAGATCCTAGGAACATACAGTCAAATAAGACATGACTTCCTATCCTGAAGAAGCAACCACATTGTGTGGCCATTGAGTCGTCGTGGCAGGCACTGGCATATGATTCACATGCTGTCACATCCAGGGACATGGGAACAGACACCGCAAGGTCCACCAGAGAGGAAGCTTAATGGAAACGACCTCCGGGGCCTGTTTCCAGAGCCACAACTTGACCTAGCACAGCCCACTGACTTTCTCAGACTTGAGTCTCCCCATCTGCAAAATGTAAGATTTACATCTGACTCCTACTTTGAAGAACTGACTATTTCTAATATTAGGGCCATCTCCACGTGTAGGGGGGTGCTCTAGAGGGCAGAACAGAGCCCTTTATGCCCCTAAATATCTCTCTGATCACACACTACAGAGCTTGGCATTCTGACCACTTGATTCAAGTCTTGGATAAGGGCTGTATTTTTAAAAATGCTGCTGCCAGAATATTTTTAAGACTGTAAAGCTGAAAAATGATTGATTCTATCCTATTTTTTGAGGTAAGGAGACTCTGAATCAGTGAAGTGATTGGATGGAATGCTGAGGATGGAGAGGGTTTGGTACCCAGGGTGCTCTGAGGAGGGCCAGGCTCTAGTGGGATGCTATGGGGCGAGGACAAAGACCTTGGGAAGCTGGAGAATGACAGGCAGACGTGGGACACCTTGGAAATGCAGGAAGAACAGCAGTATTAAAACCACCCATTCCAACCAACATTTTCTTACTTCCAAATGAGGCCAAAAAAAATTTTTGCATCCCATCTGTCTCTTCATAAGATACTTTACAAATTGTCTTGTCTATAACGTGACTGAAATTAGACCCTTTAAAACACAACTCAACATGTATGAGTGGGTAAGTATTTTCAAAACCAAGCTATTTACCTGAAAAAGAAATGAAATTACTAGCAAAGACAAGACAATTAGGCCATGACAATTCATACAGTACAACCAATCAATAACACAATAAATTAATAGAAGAGTGAACTGATGCATTACAAATACCTATATATACACTGACCTGTAGAAAAGCACTTTTTTCACTAACATTTGGCACAATAAAAAACCAAAACGCTATATAAGCAGGCCAACCTGAAATGACACCTGGTATTATAAATGGCCTAATCTATATGTTAATAGTGTTGTATCACATAACTGCAGTGAGGCCAAGATAACAGTATGACTTTGGGGTTTCTATGGCTACACCCTGGGCGAGCGCGCCTGAGAGGGCTGGCTGCTGACACCACACGGGCGCTCTGAGTGCTTCTTCTGGGTTATTTATGATATGATTTATGATAACGACAACATCTCCTATTTTCTCTCCTCCTCAGATACAATAAATTGCTATCGTTAATCACCCTTCTTGGTGCAACTATGATTACAACAGCATAATAGGGCCTAGCTATGGTAATACTGTGTTTTTTTTTTTTTTTTGAAAGAAATAAATACAAGGAGATCTCTTCAGACAACGTCAATATCTCTAATATTTTAATCATCTGCCTTTAAGTCTTTCAGAATAAATTCTATTACAACTAAGATTCCATATCCCAGAATGTAAGCCTTTCGTACAGATCAAATCCACAATTGAGTCCCACACATTCACAAGTCACTCCCACCAGGACATTCTTACACTCACGACAGTAAGACTACGCACAGGGTACGGAATCCTTTCCGAGACAGATGATGGCAGTTGTAGCTCTCCTGTAGCAATGAGGCTAATCTTACTGCTGGTTCTCCATCCCCAGAACTAGTCAGAGAAGGCAAATCAGCCAGTGGTCTATCAAGAGGGAAAAGACAGAAAGAGAACAGAAACTGCCATCATGCAGACGTGTGTGACTTGCCTTTGCCCACCACTGGCGGTGTGGTTGCTTAGTCTTTCTGAATTTGTTTCCTTTCATGTCCCTCTAGGCAACAGTTAGCACTGCCTCTTTGGCTTCTGAGTATCAGAGGAATCCCTTCCTCCCTGCCCCAATGCCCTTTCTATAGGTGACTCTTGATCTGGGTGGCTGCGTGACTTGCCCTGGCTGATGAATCAGAGTTGGCAACAGTGACGAGAGCAGAGGACTGAAAACCACTTGCAGGCTGGGGCTTGCCCTCCTGCTGCTCTTGGGAGACCTGTAATCCCCATCATGTGAATGGGCCTGGGTTAGACTCTGGGAGATGAGAAATACATTGCTCAGAGCCCTGGTCACACCAGTCAGACATACAAGGGAGGCCATCAATCACCAGCTGATGGCAAAAGTATATCCACGCCCAGCAGAATAACCACACTGCTGAGCCAACCCCAAATGCCACTTGCAGGATTATGAGTGAGTAAACAGTTGTAATTTTAAACCACTAATCTCTGAAGTGGCTTGCCACATATCAATATGTTAACAACGCGTTCACATGAACAGTAGATCTGTGTGATCTGTGGTGGTTACCTTCTACAAAGGGGCTGCAAATACTAAATTAGTGAAAACAGAACCACTATTCCCAGAGGAAATACGAAGCTAGGTTCCTCAGAGGCTCTGGTCACATTTTTGTCAGCAGATCAGTATGTAATCTTGTTTCATGCGTGTTTCTGTTTAAAGGCATCTCATTTAATATATATGTGGATTCACTCACAGTGAGCTCCCTGCCAACAGCTCTGTAACCACGATTGCATGGAGCCGCTTTGTTCTTGCCATACAGCGCATCACAGCCCTCTTGCACTTGGGAACGCCAGCCAGCATGCTGCCTGGGGGCCACTTTGGAGAGCAGAATATCTGACAACAAGCCAAAAATGCGAGAAGCATGGCAACAAATAGACTGAGAAACCACACCTGTCGACAGTGTGAGTTGAAATAAGGAGGCAGGGTGTCACCATGTTTGGACTCAGCCAGAAACATGCACAACACAAATGTCCTGCCAGCTGTGCACCTGCCCATGACTGACTGAAAAACTAGTGGTGGTGGAGGCAAAAGCGGGAGCACAGTAGGGTAAGGAGAGTGTCACAAGATAAAGATCATTTCATTCATTCATTCCTCTCTTTACCCAGCAAATGTTTATTATGATCAGTGTGCAGCAGGCCACAAGGACGTAAGTAAACAAAAGACAAGGTTTCCCTTCCCAGGGACTTTACCCGTTGGTAGATCACTCACCTAGAGCCATTCAGACATCCTGGAATGTGAAGTCAAGCGGGCCTTAGAAAGCATCACTAAGAACAAAGCTAGTGGAGGTGATGAAATTCCAGTTGAGCTATTTCAAATTCTGAAAAATGACGCTGTGAAAGTGCTGCACTCAATACGCCAACAAACTTGGAAAACTCAGCAGTGACCACAGGACTGGAAAAGGTCAGTTTTCATTCCAATCCCAAAGAAAGGTAATTCCAAAGAATGCTGAAACGACCACACAATTGCACTCATCTCACACACTAGTAAAGTAATGCTCAAAACTCTCCAAGCCAGGCTTCAGCAATACGTGAACCGTGAACTCCCAGATGTTCAAGCTGTTTTTAGAAAAGGCAGAGGAATCAGAGATCAAATTGCCAACATCTGATGGATCATTGAAAAAAAGCAAGAAAGTTCCAGAAAAATATCTATTTTTGCTTTATTGACTATGCCAAAGCCTTTGACTGTGTGGATTACAATAAACTCTGGAAAATTCTGTGAGATAGGCATATGAGACCACCTGACCTGACTCTTGAGAAACGTGTATGTAGGTCAGGAAGCAACAGTTAGAAGTAGACATGGAACAACAGACTGGTTCCAAATAGGAAAAGGAGTACATCAAGGCTGTATAGTGTCACCCTGCTTATTTAACTTATATGCAGAGTACATCGTGAGAAACGCTGGGCTGCAGGAAGTGCAAGCTGGAATCAAGATTGCTGGGAGAAATAGCAATAACCTCAGATATGCAGATGACACCACTCTTATGGCAGAAAGTGAAGAGGAAATAAAGGGCCTCTTGATGAAAGTGAAAAAGGAGAGTGAAAAAGTTAGCTTAAAGCTCAATATTCAGAAAACGAAGATCATGGCATCCAGTTCCATCACTTCATGGCAAACAGATGGGGAAACAGTGGAAACAGTGGCTGACTTTATTTTTCTGGGCTCCAAAATCACTGGAGATGGTGACTGCAGCCATGAAATTAAAAGACGCTTACTCCTTGGAAGGAAAGTTATGACTAACCTAGACAACATATTAAAAAGCAGAGACATTACTTTGCCAACAAAGGTCCATCTAGTCAAGGTTATGGTTTTTCCAGTAGTCATGTATGGATGTGAGAGTTGGACTATTAAGAAAGCTGAGTGCCGAAGAATTGATGCTTTTGAACTGTGGTGTTGGAGAAGACTTTTGAGAGTCCCTTGGACTGCAAGGAGATCCAACCAGTCCATCCTAAAGGAAATCAGTTCTGAATATTCATTGGAAGGACTGATGCTGAAGCTGAAACTCCAATACTTTGGCCACCTGATGCCAAGAGCTGACTCATTTGAAAAGACCCTGACGCTGGGAAAGATTGAAGGCAGGAGGAGAAGGGGATGACAGAGGATGAGATGGTGGGATGGCATCACTGAATCAACAGCCATGGGTTTGGGGAAGTTGGATGTTGGGAGTTGCGGATGGACAGGGAGGCTTGGTGTGCTGTGGTTAATGGGATCACAAAGAGTCGGAGACAACTGAGCAGCTGAACTGAACAGAACTGAGGTGGATAGGCAACTAGTAAGTACAGACATTATTTCATAGTGATTAAGTACTATTAAGTAAGGATCACATGTCTGGGGAGGGAAAGGACTATTTTAGACAGAACATTCACTGAGGAAGTGACATGTTGGCTGAGACCAGATTCCTGAGAAAATAACAGTTCTCTAGCCCACTCAGGGGGAAAAATGTTAAAGGACTGGTCAGATTTAACACAACCACACTCAATAGGAAATCAATTATTATATGAAATTACACACATGTAAAAAGTCACTGAGCCTGCATATCAGCACTGCTCTCCCAGTTTACAAGGTGAAGCAAACAGACATGCGCCAGAGGCCAACGTACTTAAAGACAGTGGCTCAAGAAAGGACAGTTATCCTTGGGATGATTTTATTTTGCACAGTTTGCTACCATAAAAATAAAGCAAAAAATAACAACTACATTTGAGCAGTTGATGACTGGTGCTGTGCTTTCACACTGCACAGGCTTCTAGGCACCGAACAGACACCCTTCTAACCAAGCCTTCATTCTAACCAGGGCTGTCCCTGTGCTCTGAACGACCTTGACAAAATTCTGGAAGAAATATCCCAAGACCTGGGGCTCTCAAGCTACTTTAGAATTAGCTCTGAATAATTGTCCCACAATATGAGTTTCTTGATTAATTGCTTCAGATAAGGTCTCCTTTTCGTCACAGGCCTCCAGTGGCTCCCTCTAGTTCCCATAATCACTTTTGTCTCATTCTTCTGAACCCTGGAAGGCCAAGAGAAAAATCAGAGATACACCAATTCCATTACTCGAGGATTAGCTAAGAGATAACCCTTTGTATTCCATTACTGACCATTATTTGAGTAATTATTCAGTAACTACCATACATCTGAAAGATGCACTAATTGTTTTCTGAGGCTCACTGCTACTCTGCACCAGACAAATTGTGAATGTCGTGTTCTTTAACCCCACAAATCTACAATTTGGGTCACAGGAGAAAAATGGCTAGTAACTTGGACTGGATTTCTTTTTTCTTGGATTTCTTTCGCTACCTGAAAAATAAAAGCTGAAACAAGAATAATTAGTCTGCTGAAGGTCTTACTAACTAGAAAATTAGGACTCTATTTTTGACCAGATTTCTGTCTTGCAAGAGTCAGATTTCTGCATAATTTAGACAGAAAATTGGCAGGGGATGGCTGCTCCATCTAATTTCAGCAAAATTAGTATTCAGCCACCTGAATTTTTGGCAGTATTCCAGTATATTTATCCAAAGCAATAAGTAGACAGAAAATAAAAGAAAACTAACAATCATGCCTAAATAAGTTAGTTTCTCTCTTTACCTCTGTTTTCTCTCTCTCACACACACCAACATCAAAAAAAAAAAAAAAAAAAAAGTGAACAACGTTAAAAGCATATTTCATGGATGGATTCCCAGCCTTGTGTTCTCCCCTTAGCACCAAATGCAGACAGAACAAGCAAATCCTCCCGATTTTCAAAGTACAAAGAACCCTAGGATGGTCAACAGACTCAAACATGGTCTGCAAAGGCAGAATGTGTCTCTTTTCATTGCTTATCCTCCAAATAAAGCACATCAGTTACAGCAGCTCTTGATTACCCTGGCTAACAGACAGGAATGAGAGACAGTGATTCCAGATTCACTAGAAACTGCTTTGGAATGCATCCTGAAGAAAGCTGAAAACCGACAGAACTCATGTTTGCTTACCTTTAGCTTCTTCTAGAACTCTAGTGGGCACCAGGAAAAAAAAACAAACACAAAACCCCAGAGGCACAAATCATGCGTTTAATTTACCAAGCACCGACCATCTGCAAGCTGTGAGCTCAGAGGAAACTGGAAAGTGTCTGAGTTTGGCAGCTCATAGCTGCCCCCGGAAGCTAGCAGGGTGTTGGGTGACATGAAGACTGGTGTAAGGTCTGGAAGCTGCATGGAAAAGGGCAGCAAAAGGGGAGCTTCCATTCAGCAGTTTGCTGTGCACCTACTATACGCTGGGCACCAAGTGCTAAGGACTCAAGTAAAAGACCTTCAAAATGCTCACCTATGGGAAAGTTACAAGTTGAGAAACACATGTATCGTTTAAAACAAGACAGTTTGCAATAATAAAAAAATAAGCAGAGTGCTAAGGCTCTCAGAAACAAACAGTAAGAGCAGCAACGTCCAACAGAAAGTAAATGTGAGCAGATCAGAGGGAGGTAGTCTGCCTCGGGCAGTGGCCACAGAGGCTGCAGCAGGTGAGCCCAAGCAGAGACGCCTGCCTGCCAGCCCCGCCTCTTGCACCTCCCACTCTCTCCATCTCTCTGAAGCCAGCAGAGAGTTACTTGGAAGCCTGTATTTGTCAGACTGCAATCCAGAAGAAGGACCAGGAGGTGAGCCTGACATTTGGTTTTTGGCTCCAGGAGCCTGGAAAAGCCACAGTCCAGAGCCTGGGCACAGTACGTAGCAGGCTCGTGGGACAAAAAGAACAAAACCTAACCGACACGTGGTCTCAGCAGCACCCCAAGAGCCACTGTGTTGAGAACAGACTTGGCGGGGACAGGGGGAAACTGGGGCACAGAGAAAAGCTGGGTGGCAATTGTGGTGGCCCAGGGATGGGGGAATGACTGGGGCCTGAGTCAGGTGATAGAGACCATGACAGGTAATCACAGTCCTGTTGAGAGAAGAAGATTCTACAAGTGTCTTTTGAGGGGGGCAGCAAATGGAAGGGGGTGCATGCTTCCAAACATTTTCAGTTAGCTACCAGGATTTGAGAATCCAGAAATGCCAAAAAAATAAAAACCTGAAGATCTAAATGTTCTGCCTTTCCCAAAAGCATCAGATCTAGAGCCCTCAGCCTCATCCCCATGAGGCTAATAACCCACTATAACCTCACCTCCATGGGGCCACTTCACGGTCACTGTACCCCCAGCTCCTCTCGGGATCTCCACCTGTAGCCCCCACTGGGAAGCCTGGCACAGACTGCCCCCAAGCTAGTCTCAGTTGGCATAACCTAGGACTTGGTTAGAATCCTTGACGTTTTCTCCAGAACCTGGTTTAACTAAAGAAAGACAAAGCTTAAGGTTTATAGGCATATCAACACAAATATCCTGTTCACATCATCACGGTCCTGTTACCTATGTGAAGCAACATCATACAAACACGTAAATACACTAAAAAAAATGTTTCTCGCTGAAAAATAAGTGCTATAATTTTAGGCCAAAAAAAAATCCCCGAACTCTCAGAGATGAGTCTTATAAATATGCCAATGAAATCCAATTAAAGCAAATGGATTAAAAATATATTTAATAGTAAAATGTTTAAAGTATCTCTTCAGATGAGTAACATTTGTTGACTCACTGTAGATGGAAAACCCTACAGAGAACTATAAAAGGCAATGTCTGTATCACCATGGACGTCTGGGGCTGACTCCTTTTCTCTGACTCTCTCCGATTCTCCAAATCAGAATTATGAGTTATAAGAACGTAACTAATAGGACACTACAGAACTTAATAAAAATGTCAAGCTGCCACCTTTTGAAATATAACTGAAGATGAGTCATACGACACAACCCCATCGTGAAGAGACCGACCTCAGAACAAACGCTCCCGACTCCTTGAAGCCGTACTCAGAGTGGCACTTTTGGGGGAAGTGACAAGATGTGATTGAAATGGACCTATTAAAAACAAAAAATGTTCTGAAGTTAAATGTTACCTAAGAAAGCAGGGACACAGCGCCAGGTTCCTCATATACTGCTGTCTTTCTTCTTTCCTGCTTACAGACACGTTCACAATCCTTCTCGATCATGAAACACCCAAGATCTTAAAAACTCAGACACAGGCATTTCATAGCCCCAAGACATTCAGTCGAGCAGGGAAGACACACAAGAAAATGAGCGCTCAGAGAAGCTAGGGGACCATCCGAGTACAGAAGAGGGCGCTCAGCCCTTCGTCAAGTCGCTCCGAAAAAGGAGTTTTTCCCTGATTATTCCAGTTCGCCACTTATTTACTCTTCAGCTCTTTCCTAAGTGCCCTGGCCACTTGTCTGAAATGCCCTTTGCTGGTTCCTTGTAACTTCCTCCCCTGTCACTACAAAGAATCCTCTTCCTGCCTGCCCTCTAGATGAGTAAAGGCTGATCACGCTTCCGTTTTTCTGAAATTCTCTTTTGTTATATTCAGTTCAACTTCAGTTTAACAAACACTAATTTATATCTGGCAGCCTCTTTGAGAAGATGGGGACTATCTAGTAATCTCTCTGTATCTTGTACCTGGAACTGCCCGTGAAGGTTTGTTAACAAAGGAAATAAGTACCCAGTGGCAGTCCTTGTTGCTGAACGGTCTAGGATCAATTGGCAAAATTAAACTGCAGGATATACAATGCTGTCATCATCTAAGATCTGAAAACATGGGCTCTTAATCTTCCATTTTGAAGACTTCAAGTTATAATTATCATCTTATGTTTTAGAACCACCATGATAATCCATGTTCTGTTTATTTATAGAGTCTTCTTGCAATTAGAAATGTGGAATAACTGAGGGTGTGTTCTGATGGTCTATGAGAACTTAGTTTGGGAGCTGAAATTCCCTGGACCCAAGCCCACAGTGAATCACAGTTTCAAGTATCCATGGAAGCTCTCTCCCAGGGTGAGAAAGGGGACTCTGTCATAAATGAACTTTAGAGTCAACACATACATAAACAGCATAGTGATTAAGAACAGAATTCTTGGGGTTCGGGCCCAAGTCTGCCACGGATTAGCAGCAGCACCTGACTTCTTCATGCGCTGGTTCATCATCAGTAAAATGGGAAGGATAATAAAACCAACTATGAGTTACTGTGAGAAGCAAAATAAATGAGACAATGCATGAGACATAATAAAATGCTTGATACATTTTAACTTACATGAGTTACTGGGTGAATTAATCGAGCATAACATCTAAATTTAAAAAAAAAAAGAAGAAAACCAAAAACAACCAGAAGAGCTAGGCAATGCTACTGTTAATATGAGCTGGTGATGGACACAATAGGTTCTCCATGTTATTAATATATCTGTAGTGCTACCATGGGATTGGTAGACACAACTCTGGAAAGGGAAAGTTGTGGGATTTCTAAAGACAAAGACCTCTTTCCCCTGTAGAGATATCAACATATTACATGTGCTAGAAAAATACAACCCCCATATTTTCCTATGCTAATTGTACAGTATTAAGAAAATGGATATCAGCATTATGCACATTTACAGTATTACTAACTATAAAATGAAATATTCAAACTTACTTTTCTAGATGAACTTTGTTTCTTAGGGAATACGTGACCTTCATAACCCATTCATTGACGGTCAAGAATCAGTTACACAAAATTCAAGTAGGTACATATTGGCCCATTTTTTTCCTTTTCTATCTACTGACTCCTACCTAAAAATCTTGCCTATGTAACTGTTAGCCTTTTAGGATTTCTCTTAAGCTATATCCTTTATATATACACAAAAATTTAATTTCTTACTTGGGTTTATCACTTTGGGTGATATTTTTACACTGGGTTTATTTTTCCCTTTTCTTGTCATTTTTTTTTTCATCTTATTATTTTAGACCACTATGAAATTAAGCTCAACTCTTAAATGAATTTAAACAGTATTTTATACTCTTATTTATCAGTAATGTACTGTTTAAATAATATAGGCTTATTATTTCAGAAAAGTAGAAAACACAGATAAACAATGCGGAACATCAAAACAAACAAAGCAAAACAAAATGCCACACGTAATCCTAAATCCCAGAGGAATCACTTCCTCGTGCTCGTCTTAATTCACACAATCATCCTTAACTGGGAAGGACTGATTGACTTAATAATAGAGACTGTGGAAGAATGTGATCCAAAATAGAGAAGAAATTTACATCTCTCAATTAATGAAAATGAAGAGATTCTTGCAGTTCTAGTTATAGGAAGACCTGTCTCAATATAAAACATTTTCAGTCAATAAGAAATTGTAGAAGAATGCGATCAAAAACAGAGAAAAATATTTACATCTTCAATTAATGAAAATAAAGTCATTTTTGTAGTTCTAGTTACAGGAACACCTATCTTGGTATAAAACATTTTCTAATGTTTAGAAATTAATTCCTTCTGAGTGGAATAAAATGCAGAAAGAGAAAAATCTGAAAGGCAAAAAAAAAAAAAAAACAACCCCAAAACCTCCCTTAACTATGCATTGCAGAACAAATGTAGTTTTATTTCATTAAATTCAAGTTTATGAGAGTTTTGCTTATGGTTAACTAAAGACTGCTTATGATAAATAAACATTTCAAACAGTGCAAACGAATGCAAAACTCTAAAAAACAATTATCCTTTGGAGATGAAAATTTTATCATAAGCACATGCCTTCAACTACATGGTGTAACCTATTTTATAATATGCCTATTTCTCTAGAGGTCAAGCATCCAAAAAAAGAAAACAAAAGAAAAATCCTGATTTTCTAGATTTCCCAGACAGTTCTCTGAACCTGAAAACGAAAGCTACTAAATAATAACTACCTGCCAAAAAAGGTCATTTGCATTCCCTGATAAGAGAAAGGGAGCCAGTCTTTGGTTACTACCCAGATAACTGTGGGTAGGCAGGTCTACAAAAGCCATTAGAATATTAGTTTTTATCTGTTCTAAGTTGTAGTTATTAACACAAAGGCAGTCCCACAAGCTTTGCTTGCCCACATAGGAATTACACCAATTATTATTCATAATGATATCCTTGAGTCAGCAGGTGAAGTATGTTTGGATGGAGTACTCCAGTATTAAGAAACTAATACAACGCATGATATAATTTGGAAACGTCCATGATGCATTCAAATGGCATTTTGACACAAAGGTAAAATTTCATGGAAAATCCATTTATGGAACCCCCCCTTAATACCTAAGATGCAGGTTAAGGGTAATTCTGCTGTGTATAGCTATTTTAATTAGCTCATCTGACAACTACTGAGTGTTTCCTGTACCCTGGGTGGGCACTGTTCTAGGCGTTGGGGACCCTGTGAAGAAGCCAAGGACACATGTGGAGTCTTGACTGGCCGGGGACCCATGGGGTCACACACATGAGGAAACGTGAACTTCTTTGTTCAACTCTGAGAGCAGAACACTATTCCCTCAAAGGTCAATAAAGAACTACAATTCTTGGTAATCAATTATACATTTATGAAGTTAAAATGAATCAACATAAGAGGTGCTTTACCCCAAGGTTCACGGGAAGCTTGCTAAGTTGCCAGCATTAGTTTACACCTCGATGGTCTTCTTGGGGGTAAAACTGGGTGCCCTGTGCATTCAAACAAGTTAATTTTGAAAAAATTATTTATCCAGTTTGAGTGAAACAGTAGTAAGATAAGCAGCAGGAAACTAAATCGACACGATTACTCAAAAAGCTGAATCTTTAGCAAGCTATGATTTCTCAACAGCTTACCTTTTCAGTGAGATTTGGACATACTCTGATAGGATGAAACTGACGAGACAACTAGAAAACTAGGACTTCCCAAAGTCTTAATTCTGATCTCCCTCCTCCCCACCCTCTGCCGCCCAAAAGCACAGATAGTCGCACTGGGGCACAAGGTTACGGGTGTCTTTCTTCTATACTTTCCAATCTTTCTTTAATGCTGTGTATATTTAAAAAGAAAAAAAATAACCTGAAGAGACTTTTAAAGAATACTTGATCGCTTACAGGGTCACCACCAAGAGAGTACACTCTTCACTTCTACCAAAACAAATGACTTTGGTGCTGAAAAAGGTTAAAGAGAAAGGAAGCAGACATAGTCACATGAAGATGTGTGAATGACCTACATGCTTGACTTCTATGTTTGTTATGGTTTGATAGGCAGGTCACTGGGCTTAAGGCAGACCGAGGCTTGCAGGGAATTTCAAATTCCTGAATGATAAACGAAGCACAGACACTAAGGCAGACCAGTTTCCTGACAGGACAAAGTGCTCAAGACTGCTTGGATGTACTTTAAAATCAGAACATGCTAGCGGAAGTGTCACTTTCTTCAGTGTTTTTATACCAATATATTTTCTCATCAAGTCAGCACAAAATGAAACAAACTTCATGTACAAGAAAACCAGCTTTGGCTTCTCCATCCCTCTTTGCCTCTTCCACAAAGTACAAAAAAGTAATTAATAAACACTAAGCATGAGCTACTCAAACTTCCTCACACTGACAGAGAAAGGAATTTTTAGATAAAATTATAGCCTAAATATTGTGAACTGCATAGTTCAACTGTCCTAGTTTTAATGTTTCTATCAAATTTCATAAACTTCAAGTATGAAATACACTTTATACCTTGGAGTGGTCCTTTATTTTTAAGATGAAAATAAATAGTTTTGCTACTACATCACATCAAATGTTAGCTTTATAGATTTCTTGTTTGGGATATCTAACCTTGGTTTTTGTATAAAGAACTAATCACATGTGCAAAAATGTAATTCTCCCCATTATTCAAATACAATGAACCATCAACTACAGTAGTGCTTGTATAGTGAATACAAAAAACTGGGGAAGAGGGTCCACATTTTGTTTATATTTAAAGTAGGAAGGTACTCCTTAAAAATACATATTCTCATGCATCAACTACTGTATTTAATTCAGGATGAACATCAAGTCAACAAGGGACTGATGTGACAACCAGAGGTGGGAGGAGAAAGATAAGATTTGTTTTTACTGCACAGAAAACACAGCAATACCAACTCCAAAAATAAGGAGGAAGTCAGAAGAAAACAATGAAGCTCATTCAGACTGCCTTAAACATAAAGATGTGGTAAACACGAGAAAAATTAAAATTAGTGTTCATGCAAGTAATGTGACAGATAACAGTAGTAAATAAAGCCCTCCTCCAAAGTACACAGGAGTGCGTGTTCATGACATACACACACAGAGCCCATGACAAAGAGGTTAACAGACAGACACATAAACCATATATTACTGCTTAGGATGTGACACAAAGCAATTTTCAATTACATCTGATACTCTGCTCTTACAGACTCTCTATTTTGGTTCATACAGCGTGAATCAAGGCTATAAAATGTCAGCCTTCAACCTGAACTGTTTAGCTGTTGGAGATTTCTGTCATAATCATAATAGGATTTAGACAAAGATGCTCATTCTAATGATTTGGGTTTACTCACATAGAGAGAAAAAACTTTTAATAAAGGTAGTATGAGGAAATAACTGTTGGATAGGCTGACCAGAAATCTTATATGGAAGATTTACACATATTAAAAGAACCTAATGTTACTAAGTGGTTTAAATGTATATGCTAGGGGATACAAGATTCCTAATAAACCTATTCTTTATGACAAAACAATACACTGCTCCAATTATGAATTGTAATCTGCTTTTGTTTTCTCCAAAGTGATATATGGCTGAGATAAAATGAACTGGTTTCTTAATGCTTCAAGGAGTATTATTATTATTATTCTAGAATACTGCTTTACAATAGAACTTTTCTTATGTACCAGTATATAAAACTGACAGTTGTTCAGTCACTAGGTCATGTCCGACTCTGCGCCCCCATGGACTGCGGCATGCCAGCCTTCCCTGTCTTTCACTACGGACAGTAAGTAATCAAAATACACACTGAAACAGGAATAACTAAGTAATAAACCATGATCAGGGGATCGCCAGTCATCTGCTTTAAAAAGCGATTACTTAAGTGAGGACAGAGAACAATTGCTTTGAATCAACAAGCCTCACTTGCCTGGTACAATCATTATCTCAGTTATGTTGTGCTTTTATGCAAAAAGTACTTGACATAAAAACACCAAGCTGGCTATTACTAATCACTGCACTGTCATTTACAATGTCTTGGCGATTTGCATTTTATATTATCTTAAATTAGATACTGAGGCATTGTTTGATATCTGGAGTACTACTTGATTATTATCCACAGTCTCCTAAAAAGGAAAGAAACATCTGGAGAAATTAAGGGATGAGAGTAAATAGTACAATTATCACACTTGAAAACTTGCACAAGTTTAAAACTCACAAATCGGTCCTCTCATGATTCCAGAAAAAGCAGTAAATATATCCACCATATTGGGACCCCAATTCAAACCTAGTCTAAAACCATTAAACAACTAACATTAGTTCAATGACAGTTTATTTAATAAGCAGAAAAAAAATTCAAGCAAGAAGAAGTATCAATACTCAATTACAGCCTGGAGAAATCTGACAAGGTACCAGGGACAAATATTGCTTGTAAAAATTCCTTTGAGTTTGAATGAAGAGTTGAACTTACTAAGTAAACAGATCACCATTTTTAAAGAGAAAAAAATAAAACATATATGAACACAAATATATTTCAACATAGGCTTGACAAAAATTTGACTGTGATTTCTTGGGAGATGGAAAACTATACCTTATACAGTTCAGTACGTCTATTACCTGGCATGAGATCTTTAAATGTTTCTTGAATTAAGAGAAGCATGGTTTTTGCTTAGCTCTGGTATTTCAGTTCTTGATCCATAGGATAATGTCCAAATTAGAAAATGAAAATCACTTTCAAAAAAACAGCAAATTTCTCTGTCTTTTAAACTTCTAAAATATTCAGCTAACAACAGTATTAGTCAGAAAGCTGAAAACTCAAGATGTTTTCATCTTGAAATGTAAACTTACAAAAAATTTTTAAAAAAGGACTATAAAACCTTTACCTGAAATCTTCTTGGTAGTAAGTTTCCAAGCTTTGACGGAAAGCCACAGTAAAAAATATTCTACATCTTCACACTCATACACATACATCCATGTGTAAGTACAGCAACAGTGTTGTGAGGCAATACTTGCCCTCACTGTGAGTGCAGAATTCTATAAAAAAATTTTAATGCGTTTTCAACCCACTAAACTGACTTAACAGTCATTAATGAGTCATGATCTGAAGCTGGAAAAACTGCTCAGTTTGTCTCAGAAAGGTTTTTTAAAAGAGGGGAGGCATCTAAGGGAACTGATGTAGGTTTTAGCTTTGAACAGAATATTTTGGATAAATAACAGAATACTAAGTAGGAATTTTTAAAGCCAGTAGGGCAGTAACCTCAAGCGTGGTAGTCTGAATACTCTTTATTTTTAGCAACTAACTAATGTGGAAAGGATAGAAAAACTACCTTATAAATAAAACTACCCTCACTGTCCTGCTTCAATAAGGTATGTCTTTGATTAGTTTAGATTTCCAAGTGGAACAGTGTGCATTATGAACAAGACCAAAAAAGAATGAAGAAATGCAGAATGTCCAAGATAGCTTCTGACCTAAAAAGAGCTCCTGAGAATTATCTGGGGATTCCAACTCCCCTCAAACAGAATACCACTAATATCCTCCAGATTGTCTGGCCTAAGACCTTGCCATCTCAAGAAAATGTTTACATTACAGCTGGGTTCAAATGTAAGGTCAGTTAGCTTTAAGATTTGGGAAACCACCAAGAGCTTTTTAGCCACAGTATAAATCACTGTTAACAAAATTAAGTTTCTCAATTGACAAAAACAGTTGCGCTCTATTTCAGGGCTACCATGTTTCCTTAAAATACATGGCGAAAAGATAAGCTTTATTTCAAAAATGTTTTACCTGCAAATCAAAAGGCTTTTCAGGTTGAGCCATATTATGTTAAAGAAGGACAACAATTAACTGTGATTTTTATCTCCCTTCTGCCTTCAAAAACTCCAGTTTATGTCAAGTAAACAAGATAGGCATTTATATTGTACAAATGCAGACTTGTTCTTTAGAAATTGTTTCTGTGAATAATACAGAGTAGACACCAGGAGATTATTTTCTATTTTATTATACGCTACACAAAAATCAATATGACTTTATTGGGGATAAGACGGCTAGGAATGCATTTTATCATTTATATCTAGGAACAAAATGGACAGCATGGAAACCTCAACATTGTAAACAGAGATTGGGATCATGCGATTCCCACAGCATTCAATCTGGTGGGGGAGCAAACCCAAGAAATGACCCAAGTATTATACAGATATATGTGCGTGTGTGTGTATATGAATATAAGCATAAACATGTTTTAAATATGTATATATATTCAAGGTAACATTAATAAATGAACAAACCATTATCAAGTACAAGCAAGGACTAGAAATGCTTAAAACGCCTTTCTCTGCATATAGAGGGGGGATGTCAGGCAGCTCTGCTCTAACCCCAAACCCTGCTGAGTTCTCCATATGCATCATCTCTAAGTGTTTAGTACGTGCAAGCCTGGCCTCATCTCCATTTTACAGGTGAGAACACTGAGGCTGGGGAAGGCCCTGTGACTTGCTCACGTGTATAATTAATCCAAGAAACTGCAGGCCCACATACTCTGCGGGACGGAGGCAGGACCACCGATTTCCTGGGGGCCCGCCCTGCTCCACACCATCCACCTCATTGGGGCTGGGCGCAGAAGAGACAAACCCCACAAGGAGCCCGTCATAAAGCAAGGCGATTGGCTCCCCAGCTCCGGATGGAAGCACGGCTACGCCTCGCAGGACATCCCCGTTACCTCAGCCTCCTTTTACCCCTGAAGCAGAGCCTCCCAGGCTGTCCGCCCATTGTCACCCGGCCGCTCGCTCCCGTGTGGCTCTCCGGGCCCATCTGCCCGGACTCTTGCGCCTCCAAGGCTCACACCCCGTCAAGAGCGGAGTCCCCTGTGGGACCAGCATCTTTTGCCAAGGCTTCCCTGGGCTTTCTGTGGCACCTCAGGGGACACCACGCCCATGACAGCCATTTCAACTGGGCCGTTGTCTCCCCTGGAGCGCATGCCAGCTGTCCCCGGTGAGCTGGGTCCCTTCTCATCTTGCTTCTCCACGATCCTCCCCCTCTGCCACGGTCCCCGAGGAGCGACATCAGCAGGCAGCATCATGACCGCTTTCTAGAGTGCTCATCGCTGGCCCAAGGAGTCAGTCCTCCTCATTTCGGGGAGATGCTCGCCCCCACTTTATTATGTCCACCTCTACTCAAGTGACCCAAGCAACATCCATGCACTGGTTTCAACAGCTGAATGACAAAGAGCAGCACTGTGTGCGCCCCTTCCCGGCGGGCTGTTGCCGGACTGCGTGGAGCCTCGTCTGTAACCGCAGGACGATGGCGGAGCCTGACCCACTAGAGGTCCACTGGAAAACCGCCCCCCTAATGTTCTCCATCCCCCCTTCCCAGGCCGGCCTCCTCGGGCCAAACCTGAACCGCCCTCGCAGGCTCTTGACTCCCCGTTGGCCGCTGCCATCATCACACTCACCTGGCCAAATCCCCTCCCTGCTTACATCCAGCTCCTCACTCACCCCCAGCCTCTACCCAGCGGCTCCATCTGCACCCTCTTTGGACACGGACCCATTGGTGGCAAATGGGCCCCCAGCACTGCCTGGCATTCCTGCACTCCTCCGGCTCTTTCTCTCTCCCATCTGCCTTGGAGAGCGCGTCATGCCTTCGCCTGTTTCTTCACACTGCCCCGTCCCCCTTCTCCCTCCCCAGCTCTCAGCTGTAACTGCCTCTCACTCTGCTGTGTCACCTCCTCTTCCCCAGCCAGCTGGTTTGCTCCAGGACTCTGCTCCTCCACTCACGCTCCCTTGCCACCACCAACTGACTCCTCTCCAGCAGATCTAGGAGCAAACACTATGCCATCTCCAATCGGAAAAACAAAATAAAACTAACAGAAGGAGCCTCCTTGGGCCTGCCACCCTCCGGTGTCTGCTGCCCTGTCCACACCCTTTGAAATCCCCCTGCTGGCGGTCTCCACTACTCACCTCCCATCTGCTCTTCAAGCTCTTCCAATCAGACTTTCATCCCCACCCCTTCCCCCAAACCACTCTAGTTAAGGCCGACAATGACCTCTGTTCTGCCAAAACCAATGATTCACTTTCAGTTTTCACCTTAGCTAATTTCTCAGAAGTATTTCCTTTCCAAATGCCTTTTTCCTCATTGGCGTCCGAGTCTTCTCCTCACACCCTCACCCGGTCCGTGAGCGGGCCACTCTACCACCTCCAACTGCTTCTCCCGCTGCCTGCTAACAGCCTCCTAATCCAACCCCACCTGCTAGTCTCCTGACAGCAGAGTGATCTCACCAAAGCGCAAATGAGATGATGCCCTCCCTTGACCAAAACTGCCTTTAGATTAGAAGAGACCTGGAGATCCAAACTCTTCCATGGGGCTTCCCCAGCGGCTCAGTGGTAGAGAATTCACCTGCAATGCAGGAGTTGCAGGAGACTCGGGTTTGATCGTGGGTCAGGAAGACCCTCTGCAGGAAGGCATGGCACCCACTCCTGTATTCTTGTCTGGAGAATCCCATGGACAGAGGAGCCTGGCGGGCTACAGTCCATGAGGTCGCAAAGAGTTGGACAGGATTGAGCAGCTGAGCACACACACAAAGGATACCAAGGAACTAGACTTCAAGGTTCCTATTCTCAATATTTCTGTATAATAATAATATATGTCAATGTATTTGGAATATATGCAATTACATTTTGAGTTTTACTAGAAAACTGTCTCATGTATGGAAAATTGTATTAGAAGATAACAAATATAAATCATGTACCTACGCTACTCAGTGAGCTTCCCAGGTAGCTCAGTGGTAAAGAATCCACCTGTCCCTGCAACTAGACTCGGGAGATGAGGTTTTGATCCCTGTGTCAGGTAGTTCCCTTGGAGGAGGAAATGGCTCCCCACTCCAGTACTCTTGCTTGGAAAATCCCATGGACAGAGGAGTCTGGTGGGCTACAGTCCATGGGGCTGCAAAGAGTCAGATGCAACTCACCACGTGGGTAAATCCTTCTAGATAGTGGCTTACCAGCCTCTTCACTCCCACCTCTCCACGCTCAGCTTCTACCACTTGCTCCAGGCCCTGCGCTGCCAGAGGCTACCGCATTATTCAAGAAGGTGTGAAGCCCGTCTCCTGTGAGGCCACAGCAAGCACCCGTGCCGCACCCTCTGCTTGAAATGTTATACCTCAAATGCACACAAGGGAGGGGGGACATCCACCGGGATTGTTTGCTCAGGTCTGCTCTGATGCCACCCTGATGGCTTCATTCAAAGTTCAGCCTCTCCGGATTCCCTGTCCTCACCCTCTTTCCTTTCTTGCTTTATTCTGTTCACAGTACTTACTACTATGTGCTGCTGTTGTTTAGTCCCTCAGTCATGTCTGACTCTTTGCAACCCCATGGACTATATAGCCTGCCAGGCTCCTCCGTCCATGGGATTTCCCAGGCAAGAATACTGGAGCAGGTTGCCATTTTCCTTCTCCATACTACTATCTGAAATTCTGTCAAATACCTATTTAGTTACTTTAATATAGTCTGTCTCTCCAACTAAAATGCCGGCAGAACTAGCGTATGAACCTGGTATGTTTTGTTTGCTGATGCACTTCTCTGCAAGTGGTGCACAGTGGGGATGCAGTGAGCATCTGCTGAGTCAATGCACTTGGTAAGTGGGTGGGGGGGGGGGGAGGAGGCTGAGAGCCCAGGTTCCTATCATTCAGAAGCCTAAGAGCTTTCTAGGATACAACATACTGCCCGTATTTCTCAAGAAAATTAGACAAATAAGTATAAACCCAATTTACTTATGTTTTGTCAATCAACTTACTTCAAAACTATGTATTCTGTTTTAAGATTCAGGACATGTCTCAAATAGTAAACAAAATAGAAAAGCGTGAGTTATGAAGAAACGAAAACTACATACACTCATGAGTTGGTTTAAAGCTATGAGATACATGACAGTTCGAATTTATAAACACAGAAGTAAAACTGAATTTTTAGAAGATTCCTTTAACTGCAGTTAAACTGAGATTCACAAATTAAATTAGCATACTGCAAAATCTCACCTGATAGGAAAGACATGCCTTTTACCACTGCAGCTGGCTTAGAGGTTACTTTAAATAGAAAATTATGTAACAGATGTGGTGTTTATTATCAAAACAAACTACCTAAACTGAGATACATGTAGATATAGAAACATATACTTTTAATTTTTTTGAATATTCCATACTTAGTTTCTGTGTGTATGCAACTTAAAAACATGGTCAAGGCTGGAATATCTACTTTAATTACCTGAAGAAGAAGACATCATGGAATAACCCGTCAACAAAGGAAACTGTAACAGCTAGGTGCCTGAGAGCCAGGTTTCTAGTCTGTGTGGTGCTTTAAGAAGTGACCACTGCGGAGTGTCCAGGCCAAACACTTTGGGGTTAGGTGAAAGGACTACACTGGGACGATCTACGAACTAGTCACTCACTCTGACAAGGCAGACACAGAGGACCACTCAGACACTCAACAAGACCGGGGCTTTAAAAGCTACACCGCACTCATGACTCAGGGTGACTCAGATCTCTGGGAGCCTAAAAAGTCGTCACCCCAAACCCCAACAGGGATTCACGGCTGACAGTGCGAGCCTTTCCTGGGCTGGGAGCTCAATGTCCTCTGTCTTCCAGTTCTCAAGGGAAGATCTAAAAAAAAGTTATGTGGTGTGGAAAAAATTACCCAATTTAAACATGTTACAACGAAAGAAAAGAAGTTTTAAACATTTTTTTAACATATGTGTAAGTCCACCTAAACACATCTGTGGGATGAACGAAAATTATGCCCCACCTAAGAAAGTACGCATTATTCCTGGTTTGAACTTACAGATGTATATTTTAAAAATTCTATCATGTGGCTCATGATTCCACATACAAAAAGATATTTAAATTCTGATCAGAATCCACCAAATTATTCCTAGCTCTTGGTTAGTAGTTAGGTTAATGCTCCTGAAAAGTCATTTTAACTTAATACTCAGAGTTATTATACTCAGAAACATGCTTAAAATTCACAAAGTATGGCAGTAATTTCAAAATTCCTGATATTTAGGACTTTTTATGCTGCAGTAGTTAGTACTACCTATTTGCAATACGTCATACTACACAATATATATTTTTTATTAGATACATTCTGCCAAAATTCAGTGAGTACAAACGGTAAATGCTTAGCATTAGGAGGAGATTAGGGCCCTGGGGGCTCAATGGGATGATCACCATCACAGGGTACAGGGAGCATAGGCTCCAGTGTCCCAAAGGTGCTGTGAGTTAGTCACTCAGTCGTGTCTGACTCTCGCGACCCCAAGGACTATAGCCCGCCAGGCTCCTCTGTCCATGGCATTCTCCAGGCAAGACCACTGGAGTGCGTTGCCATTTCTTTCTCCAGGGGATCTTTCTGACTCAAGAATCGAATCTGCTCTCCCGCATTGGCAGGTGGATTCCTTACCACTGAGCCACCAGGAAAGCCCAGTGTCATAAAGACCTGGGTTCAAATCCTGACTCTGCCAATTCCCAGTTGATTCCACTTCTCAAATGAGGACATTCTCACCTGCTTTGCAGTGGTAATTCTCTTCACTGTTGAGAGAATTAAATGTGACCCAATGTGATGAGCTGACGCATTGGAAAAGACCCTGATGCTGGGAAAGATTGAGGGCAGGAGGAGAAGGGGACAACAGAGGATGAGATGGCTGGACGGCATCATCGACTCGATGGACATGGGTTTGGGTGGACTCCGGGAGATGGCGATGGACAGGGAGGCCTGGCGTGCTGTGGTTCATGGGGTCGCAGAGTCAGATACGACTGGGTGACTGAACTGAACTGAAAGCACCTGACATATGTTAGAGTATTAAACCATACTAGTTTCCTTTTGCCCTAAATCTGTAGTCATCGACCACAAATATTTCTAAAATTTAATTCATCACCCTTTCTATACAACTGGATTGTCATCCCATCTCATTTCCCATCATTTTAACCATATTTTGAAATTCATTTGCTAACCAATGCAGCAGCTTATCCAGTGATACAGAACACTGAAGGCCAGGGACGCTCCTGGTGCAACCAGAGCTGTTCATTTAGCACCAGTGTGGCTCCAAGGGGTGGGGAGTAAAGGGGGGCCAAGTCCTGAAAGTGGGGAACACAGTTCTACCCACAGGCTTTTTGTAAGCTACCCTCAACTCCTGAGTAGGACCAGCAGTTTTCAAACCTCGGCATGTAACCAGAACACTTTTAAAAAGCACAGATCCTGGGCTCCCAAGAGATTCTGGTTCAATAGGTCTGGAAGGAGGCCCTTGAGCTTGAACTTCTAAAAAGCTCCAGGTGATGCTGCTACTGCTGGCAGGTGGACCAGGCTTTGTCTAGAACATTCCAGACAACAGGCATCTGAGGAAGAGGGGAGGCTACAGCCATGGCTAAGAAGTAACACATCTGCTCAGATTCTTTTCAAGGCAAGGCAAGTGATGTAAAAATGTAACCTTGAAGCACAGGTCTCAGCTGTGGTTCCCCCAACCCCACCACCAGTAGCACTTGCGAATTCATTAGAAACAAAAATTCTTGGGCCCATCCCAGAGCCACTCACTCATAAACTCTGGGGTTAGCCCCCGGAAATCTGTGCTTTAATAGACCTTCTAAGTGATTCTGACCTAAGCTAAAGTGGAAGAACCCCTGCTCTATTCAGTTCTCCATAGCCACTTCCAACAGAACACTTCCAAGTTCATCCTTCTTACACTTCAGGTTTCCATGTCAGAAGAAAGGGTCCTGTGATTTGAACAATGTGTGATATTTGCTTCCGTCTTGTTGCGTGCTCTGTGACTCTGGAAGCACAGGGTGGCCTGGATGCTTTGTGGCGATTTTCCTTCAGCAGCTCTTGGCAATGCAGAAGTAGAGAAGAAGGGCCACGTGCATTTGGGGATGAAGATGATGGTGATGTACACATGACATTTATCGGGTACTACTCTAAAAGACCCTTTCATTTATGAACCCATTTAATCTTCATGGCCACCCCATGAAATAGCTATTGTGAGAATTTAGAGTACTGAAAGCTACCAACACTTAAAAACCAGGACATTCCTGGTTTCTGCTTTTAAAACTGAAACACTTGGCGATGCAGGGCTTGCATTCCGGCCTGAGGATAATCAGCTGGCAGGAAAGGCACCCTTGGGTTCAAAGGTCCCGCCACCACCCACAGGCTCCTTCCTCAGGGTCCCAACTCCTGGTCCGGAAAGGCAGGGGTCTGTGGCACCTGCTTTGAGGAAAAAAAAAGTATACTGCTATGTAGAGGGGACTGGGATGGTGAAGTAGAGGGAAGAGTGGAGTTAAGGCTGGAAATGGGAAAAGGCTTTGACAGGAACTCATCTACATGGGTGGGCACAGGGCAAATCCCAGATGGCACTGGCTCACTGGCATTTCTAACCCCCAACTATTTGCTGAGCCCTCGCCTTCAGGATTTGATGACCTCACTTCACCGGCTCCCTCCCTGCAATCTTTTCTAGCTTCAATCCAACCTCCGCTCTGCCTTCAGAGTGCTCTTTCCAAAACACAAATCTCATCATTTTGCCTTCTTGCCCAAAACCCTTCATGGCTGCACATTGTTATAACACCCGCTTTCACACTAAGACACGGAACTGCCTCTCTGATCAGAAAGTGTACCGGGGAGATAAATGTATTAAAAGGACGAATGTGGTACAGATCACCTTCTTCCCGGGCACCTGCAGCGGTCCAGCTGGAGATGCCACCTTGCAGCCTCTGGGGAAGCCGGGTGGAAGGGAGGGCACCTGCAGCGGTCCAGCTGGAGATGCCACCTCGCAGCCTCTGGGGAAGCCAGGTGGAAGGGAGGGCCAAGGGGTGTGAATGGCAGGGTGGCACCGTCAGGGTCACTGCCGAGTCAAAAAAGCCCCGCTGGACTCGGGACACCCAGCTGGCAGTGACCCAGCTTCCCCCCTCGGGGACTGGGGCACTTCTCCTAGGAAATGGCCCAGTGCCACTGTGGCAAGAACCCAAGTCCCTGAAGGACTTCAGAGAAGACAGCTGTCCTGCGGGCCTAGACCAGCCACACTGGGAGCTGGAGGGACTGAACTCCACAGTCTTATTTAAGCCACTGTTTATTTGGCCTTTTTACGACTACAGCGTAACCTTATCCTTATGGAATACAATTTGATATGTGTTTTACTTCTTTTTCTAATGTCGACTTTCAACCCTTTTAGAAAACAAGGCAATGATAAACTCAAGGTCCTAGGTTGTAAAAAAAAAAATTCTATGATCCCCAAAGCTACCAAACACTAACACAACCCACCCATATACCCAAACTCACAAAAATAATTAACCTGCTGAATATTCTGGAAAAAGAAAAGGAGTTGGCAGAAGAAAGATACTCACAGGGTTTCCTTCCCAGCTAGTACTTAGGCTGACTGTGATTTATTTTCTAATTTAAAACATAAAGCAAAGCGGAATAAACAACATGAAGAAAGTGTGGGGAACAGAAAAGTAGGATTCCCTCCCTGAAGAGAAGCAGAGGCAGACCTGGTGGGCCGCCTGAAACATCGCCTCTCTGGAAGAAAGCGGGCAGTACTAGGAACTAACTGCACTCCCCCGCCGAGGTGTAATCTGTTAATAAAAGCCAACACACAGGGTAAGACACTATAGGGTTATACTACAAACTGTCCACCTAACTTGGGGAAAACCACTTCACTTTTTTTTTTTACCTGTGGTTCAGCTGAGTCAGTATTTCCCAAACTTCTGGTACTTGTACATTACCTTTATAATTTTTTTATACTATTGGTATGACACATGAATTACTATCCCTTTATTTCTCTCAAAATTTGGCTAATTTTTGACTTGTGTGTGTGCTCAGTTGTGTCCAACTCTTTGTGACCCCACGGACTGTAACCCACAGGCTCTTCTGTCCACAGGATTCTCCAGGCAAGAATACTGGAGTGAGTGGGTTGTCATTCCCTTGTTCAGCAGATCTTCTGCCCCAGGGATCGAACCTGCATCTCTTATGTCTCCTGCATTGGCAGGCGGGTTCCTTACCAGTAGTGCCCAAACTTACGAACCCATTTTATCCTTGTTACAAACAATAACACCTGTGAAATCACCCAATCCTGTGTTAATTATATTTTTGTAGTATATATTAAAATACAAAAAATAAACCTAAACATTCATTTGTCACCTGACATCACCTCGCTTGCCAGCAGGGATTACACCACACACTTTGAAGCACTGGATTTAGACAATCTCAGGAGCATGTTAACTGTCCTCTAAGTGGGGTCCCAGCCACAGACGCCTTGAAGGACCCCGGCGCCCTGGAGTCCCGAGCACTGAGGTGACAGCACAACAGCCAGAGATGTGGACGCGCCTCCCTCCGCTCTATCCCCAGAGCTTCCACGTGCACCAGTGCCCACCTGTGCCAGAGCCTGGGTTCAGAGCACCAAGACTGCGAACAGCTATTCAAGCTATTCGAGTCTACAGAAGGCTAAGCCGGTTGGCCCAAGGAGTACTCTTCTGCCCAGGGACAGTCACCTAAATTCCAGCTCAAGATGCATGGGAGAAAAGCCCAGAGTCGCAGAAAGGCTAGACCACACATGAGCAGTGTCAGATATGAAACATGCTGTCAGGCTGGGGGTGCAAACAGCTACAAGAGATCAACAAAAGAAAATGACGTCTTGTCGGGCCGCCCAGGTTCCACACGGCAAATAAACAGCAATGCAGCAGAAATCTTCAGGTTTTCCCAAAACAGCACTTTCCTAAATCCTTCAACATTTTACTGATTTTTTCAAAGTTTACTTCTGAAAAGAGAAGGGAGTTTCAGAGTGGCACTCTTAATGGGCACACATCAAGTTCTCCCGTTGACCAGGAATCACGGAGCTGTGGTTTCCACCTGTCTCTGACAGCTGTGTCAGAAAGGATATTGACTGAACCAGGCCTGCTCTCTTTAAACGTGGGCATTATTAGATGCCGCGTGTGTTCTACCTCTGGGTTATGTGCCCATGAAAGAGAGGAATGTTACCACCCAATATTCAAATTAAAGACAAGACACTGAAACAGTAACTTCAGAAGGAAAAGTTAAAGGAGAGTTGAGTGGAAAGAGGAATTAGACAGAAGAAAGGCAATGCAAGTACTTACTCACCCCCCCCCCCAAAAAAAACAATAATGTAACTGTTACTGGCCTTAGTTGATCAGGTGGAAAATTTTGTCATGCTATGACATGTTTGGAATGTTCTAATATGAAATACTAATTTAGGAATTTTTCTGATTATTCCCAATAGATCTGACAGGTTAACTCTGTTAAATACTAAACACTCAAAATAACTGAGCTCCAGGCACACGGCACAGTGAGTCTAACATATAACCTTAGCCCCTGAATGCACAGATTATGGGAAAGAAGCTGATGATCCAATGATACCCGCCATCTGAACAGCTACACGCAACACTGTTTCCCACTCAAGCCCGATTTCAAAGGAAAGTCGTTCTCAATGGTTGGCTGGTCAAAAACAACATTAAGTGGCAAGCACTAAAAAGTTAATTGAATGTTTGCCAGAAAGAGTATGGCTCGTTTTTTATGCTGGATAATTAATTTCTTTGTTTTTATAAGAATTTTAAAGACTGACCAACATGCACCCCGTGGGTAATTAACTTCACTCAAACAGACTTCTTGCTTTTGTGGCATGGGCTATGTCTCAGTGTGGAAACATTCCAAGGACGGTTTTGTTTCAAAATGTTGCGTCTCCTAGTATTTTTTTCCCCTATATCTTAAGGCTATATATTTAGTGTAGTATTCAGACTCCATTACAAATAGCTTTAATAATATCACTGACAGTACACACCTAAGTAAATCTCCATAAAGAAAACAGGTTTTAGAATATGAGGCATTCTTAAGTAAATTATAATCAAAAGTAATGATCTTAGTAACTTTAAACGTGCAAGCCAAAAATTCATTTGTGATTGGTCTGGGTCTTAAAAAAAAAAAAATCTGAAAATCTGGAAAGTTCCCATAAGCCCGCTGAAAGAAATTATAAATATTTATATACACTACTACTTTATGAAGCATGACTTTAAGAAATCATTTAAAAAATTAACAGGACATCCTAAATGTGAATTATTTTGTGATGAATTTGCTGTGATTTCAAAAATTATGATTTCTTCCTGAGGATAAAATTCACATGCTTCCAATTAAAATCTTTATTTTGTTAATATTAATTCTGAAGAGAAAAAGAACTTCTGTAAAACAGAGTAAGTTAAAAACAAACAAGACCCTACGACAAGTAGGTGTACCTTCTTTATGAAATCTCCCTAAAAATTGGGGTCACTGCTTCTTAAATACATCCTATGAGTGACCATTTCTACAAAAATGTTTTTCTGTTGTAGTAACTCAAAGAACCTGAACCATTTCATAACTTTCTATTTTCTGAGACTGAATCTCAGTCAACACAGCACACCTTTTCAAGATGCCAGCTTTGTAATGTTTGTGCTTGTTTCCTGGTTCCTCTTAAGGGTCGCACAAGCGCAGCTGGCTGACCACCTCGCTGTTCAGTCATCCGGGTGGCTGCATATAAAACAGCCATCCATCTTATCTATACCATCCTAGCTCCCCAAATCAATCAAAATCCCAAGAAATGATGCGTCTGGGTATTTCTTCAACATGACTGTGAGACAAACACCTCTAATAACCAAGTGTAATCCATCGACACCTGTATATGAAGCTATTGGACTCTTCATCTTTTCTGGGCTTTTTAAACTTTTTTCTTTTAAAGATTAGAAGGCTTACTTTAGCCATTAGAAATAATGGGGAAAACGGGAAGCAGTGACTAAATTAAAACCCTTCGGTAAAGACAAGAATGCAGAGATGATTGATTAGCCAAGTTACCATCAGTGGGTTTTTCACTCTGGCATGCCCAGTGGCTCAGTACTAGAGAATCTGTCTGCCAACGCAGAAGACGTGGGTCAGATTCCTGGCTCGGGAAGATCCCCTGAGAAGGAAGCGGTAACCCACTCCAGCATTCTTGCCTGGGGAATCCCCATGGACAGAGGAGCCTGGTGGGCTACAGTCCATGGGGTCGCAAAGAGTCAGAACGACTCAGTGACGAAACAACACACTCAACGACACTATGCAAATGCCATCTACTCCTCTCCAAAATGTTCCAACAGACAGTGGGGAGGCGGACAAAGAAGTGGTGATGTACGCAGATGCTGGTTTTTATGGCAACTGAAGAAAACGAATGGAAAAGGCAACCCTGATTATAAGTACTTCTCTTTTAAGATTACCAAAACTCTATCTAAACAGAAATGACACAAATGACCTTACCGACAAATGGAAACAGAATCACAGACTTACAGAATGAGCTTATGATCGCCGGGGAGTACGAAGGGATGGAGAGAAAGGACAGCTAGGGAGTCTGGGAGGGACATGTACACACTCCTATATTTAAAATGGATATGACAAACGGAAACAGAATCACAGACTTACAGAATGAGCTTATGATCGCCGGGAAGTAGGAAGGGAGGAAGAGAAAGGACAGCTAGGGAGTCTGGGATGGACATGTACACACTCCTATATTTAAAATGGATATGACAAATGGAAACGGAATCACAGACTTACAGAATGAGCTTATGGTTGCCAGGGAGTAGGAAGGGAGGGAGAGAAAGGACAGCTAGGGAATCTGGGATGGACATGTACACACTCCTATATTTAAAATGGATATCCGACAAGGACCTCTTGTGCAGCACAGGGAACTCTGCTCAGTGTTACGTGGCAGCCTGGATGGGAGGGGAGCTCAGAGGAGAATGGATATACATGTATGTATGGCTCAGTGCCTTAGCTGCCCATGAAAAACTATGGCAACATTGTTAAACAGCTATACTCCAATACAAAATAAAAAGTTAAAAATAAAATAACCAAAATTCCACAATCTGCCGGGGGGAGGGGGTGATCACTGTTAATGTAATTAGGGTTTTCATTTTCTTTTACTATTTTCTACACATATTTAACTGAAATCATATAATAGTTTGTCCTATTTTTACTTAACATTACAGCCCAAAGCATGTTCCTACTGCTGGATGTTTAGTTTTCCCTCCATTTTTTTCTCTGTTTCTTAATGTTCAACATCAACGGAACTGGGGAGCGTCCTGAGGCCACAGGCTGCCCCTCCTGTTTGGCTCAGCGTAAGCACACTACTGCTCACGGAACAGACATTTACATTTGTTGGCTTAGAAAGGAACTACACTGTGACCTGGTGCTCTGTGATGAAAAACTGAGCTTTATAGTGGAAGCAAGATCAACACTCATGATTGAACAACCAAAGGCAGAATCTCTGAATCAAGATGGAAAAATTACAGAGGGATTCATTTCTGTCCATATCCAATTCTCCTGCCCCCACCAAAGGTATTAAAATCATTGATGAATTTGACATTTATACTAATTGTTGTTGTTGTTCAGTCCCTTAATTGTGTCCGACTCTTTCCAACCCCATGGACTGCAGTACACCAGGCTCCTCTGTCTTCCACTATCTCCCAGAGTTTGCTCAAACTCATGTCCATTGAGACGGTGATGCAACCATCTCACCCTCTGTCCCCTCCTCCTCCTGCTCTCAATCTTGCCCAGCTTCAGGGTCTTTTCCAGAGAGTCGGTTCTTCGCATCAGGTGGCCAAAGTATTGGAGCTTCAGCACCAGTCCTTCCAGTGACTATTTAGGTTGATTTCCTTTAGGATTGACTGGTTTGATCTCCTTGCTGTCCAGGGATGCTTATTAGGCTCAATAAACATTAACTGACTGAATAAATGAATAGAAAACAGGTTTCCAGGAAATGAACTCCAACTGAAAACACTGACCAACAGCAAACCACGTCTCCACGTCCACCAGTTCAATGTTCACTGACCATCCAGGGACTAACACACAGCTCTTGCTAGGGAGACCGGACACCTCTTCTCCCACATCCAACACCAGGCAGCACTGAGATACAATCCTTTCTCTCCCTCCCTTCCTACTTCCCGGCGATCATAAGCTCATGGTAAAACAATTACCTGGCTGTTTTTGTTTTTCTGTCTTGTCATTTTCTACCTTATGTGGCCGTTTTCTTCTTACTTGCTCTTACAACCAAATGCATTCCTTGAGGGTTAAGGCCCTCTAAGGACAGTAGGGACATTATTTATAACACTGAACAGTGTATACTGGTTAGGTGAAGAAGCAGTTTGTGGAATATGCAACATTCCCAAGTCAAATATCAAGAGTAACCATAGCTGTGGATTGCATTCCATTGCCTTCATTAGAACAGCTAACCGTTAATTGAGAGTTTACAAGACAACATAAAAATGGAAAAGGGAAAGGATGATTTTAGACCTAGTAAGATTAAATGTGCAATTCCTTTGGTGATACCGGCCAGGAGATCATGGCTGGAGAGAAGATATGTATTTTGAGCTTAGTACCTCCTCTGTTGGCAACAGCATTTAGTTAAAGATAGAAGAAGACTAACCCTTGCTTCCTTCTGTTTTTCTTCAAGGGTTCCTTTGAGAAGGATGATTCAAGAGATATGGGGTATACAGAAATATTAAAAGAGGTAATATTTTAATTATGAGAATGAATTTGTATGAGAAAACTCCTATTAAGGATTAACAATATCTGATAAAAGGTTGACCTGGGCAAAAGAGAGGGAAGCAGCTGAAGCTGGATGAGGATGAAGTGGAGAAAACCTTGTATAGAGACCCATCAGATGGGCGAGGACAGTGCTGGAAGTCAGGGCATCAATGAGGAGGAGACGGCAGCCGTCGGAGCAGAAGGTGATAAGGAAAGGGGTGGCCACAGGAGTGAGGAAGAAGTGTCAAATGCAATCACTGATAGGGAGGGAAACAAGCAGCTGAGGCACAAAAGCCAGATGAGCTAGCAAAGCGCAGAGGAAGGTGCCTGAGAAGGTGGAAGCTGGGTCTAGTAAAGCCAGCTCCTGGCTCTGCAGGGGTTCTGACGGTCGCCTCACAGGACAACCTGCGGCAACCCACGCATCCTGTGGCGCCTCCCTACTTCTCACATGCTCATCAGGTCTTAAAGAGCACAAACCTTTCAAGTGACAAATTCAAAACTACAGATAAGACACTTCTCCCCATGGAAGTGAAGGGCTAGTCGCTCAGTCGTGTCCGACTCTTTGCGACCCCATGGACTGTAGTCCACCAGGCTCCTCTGTCCATGGACTTCTCCAGGCAAGAATACTGGAGTGGGTGATCATTTCATTCTCCAGGGGAATCCTCCTGGCCCAGGGGTCAGGCCTCCTGCATTGTAGGCAGATTCTTTACCATCTGGGCCACCTTCACTGTTAAGTAACAAATTCTTTCTTTCTATAATCTAGGCCTTAAAGTAGTTAGCAACTTTCTCAATATACATCTCAAGTGCTCCAAGACTGTATTTTAAAGCCTATTCATAAAATAAAATTTAATACATTGAAATAATAGAATAAAGAATTATTTCCATTTTAGCTTCTCAGACATTCCAAAGATGGGTAACTGACCAACTGAAGGATCTTACCCAACAGACACACAGGCTGTTGGGATTCTTCTCAAAAGAACCTAAATTTTATAGCAGAACTGATAATTACAGGTGAAAATTTTTTTTTGTTTTAATAATCTGACAATATATTCTATTTTACCATGTTAAGATTTAATATCTTAACATAGTTTTAAAATTTATGAAATATTTTGTGCTGCTTTTTAAAAATCATCACTTTTTACTGTAGCTGAAGAAAAACTAAAGCAATGAAGTTTTCTTCTGCTTTTTTCATCTTCTTTTATATTTGCAAATTTTTTGCAATCAAGTAGAATAAAGAAAAGAAAATTAATGGTGTTTTCTTATAAAAGTGGTATCTGAAAAATGAGTGAAAAGTCCCCCAAGTTGAAAACGCAGGAGCTGATACACACTGCCTGTACTATACATGCTTCCAGACAGAATATGCTGAATTTGATTATTGATATATTTAGTTCAGCTCAATTAATTAGTTCTTTGCCAAGCAAGCCCTTACAAAATAGACTAAGTTGCAAAGAAAACCCAAAATTCTTCCAGAGAAAACAGGCAAAATAAGCATCTACAATGTATATCTGAATTTTGTAATACACAAAGTTGTATACATGGAAATTGTTTAATAAATATTTAATGACTGAATGATTAAACATCCAGGTTTTGAAACTAAATTGTTAAAAGAGAAAAATCTCTTCTTTGTTAATATGAAAATTGGTTATAAGTTAACTATCAGCAAAAATCATTCACTGTTAAAATTTATACGCATACTGTAAGACGACATAACACCATTGTGCTTGAGCTAACAAGCAAAGTAGCTATTCCATTTATATTGGCAATGTTCCACAAACAACAGAGCTAAGTCCAGTAGATACAACATTTTCAAAATGCATGTAAACTATTTAGATGAATTCTTTCTGCTGACAGTCCCCAGGGAGAAAAGAGAAAATGATGTGTTTTACCCTAAGAGCTCAAAGCCCTCTTGGGAGGTAATTCAATTGAAATTTTACATTCAGTCTAGCCAGGCAGTGATAAACAGATGCTTGAATTAGCTGCTGTATACCATCATCAAACATCTTAAGGAGAAAACTTTCTAACAAAAATACAGAGAAGAGGGTGAAGCGAAAAATAAAAGAGGGGAAAGAAAATACTTTTTTAAGCTTACTGCTACTTTTAGGGGGAAAAAAAACCTTTTTCTAACTACTTCTTTAAGTAGTATACCATAAGAATCAACAATGCTTTTCAATACCTTTACTGGTTAGTTCACCGCATGGGGCCAGTTACCTTACAAATAATCAGAAATAACTAAACCTATACCAAGTTTTTTGAAATTGATATAATTTGATGATTTTTTTAACGGTTACATGTACAAAATGTAATTTGTATCCATATCTTTTACAATAAGCATCTTCCAATCTTTGCTAAAAGTAACTTGTGGTACAAATGATAAATAAATAAATGATGAAAGCTTAAAATTCATTCAAAAAATTACTCTTATTTATCAAAATGAGCAAAACCATAAAAGCAGCTAAAAAAATAACAAACTTATGACCAGCAACCAACCAAAGAAAGATCACTTCATCTATATCAAAAGTCTGCAACCTTCATTTAAGTGACTCACTAAATTAACTAATGCTCTTCATTTTTTTCTCTAAGCCGTATCCGCTGACACTCCCAGTCTGCAGAGAACACGCAGGAAGTAAATACTGGAACTACTCTCCACCAGTCACTTACAATATTTATAAATATTAGCCCCCACTAGTTGACCTCGGTGTTTACCAAAATCAGCTGTGCTGTTCTCAAACTAGTGCCTGCCAGTTATACTTGTTATTGCAGCTAGGTTACTTAACTAAATATTAACCAAGGAGATATGAGTACAAAAAGTGCCTTGTTTCTAATGAAAATTAAATCAAAACGGTTCAGAAAGACTCAATATAGACTCATCACTGGAGGGGAAATGTCTGTTAATGTAAGTGTGGGCAGGGATTTAAAAAATAAACTAGAAGGAGTAGAAGTTAAAAATCCAGAGGGATTCTGCACTGATGACTTTGTCAGTTTTTAAAGTTCTAATGTCAGTTCAAAGAAAGTGACACTGGAGGTCACAGATGATGTACCAGAGGGGGTTTGATGCACAAAGAGCCACGTTAAATTCCAGCCAGAACAGATTTCCCGGGGCGGGGGGGGGGGGGGGGGGGGGGGGGGGGTTGGGGGGGGGGCATATGTAAACCCATGGTGATATCATGATATTGTATGGCAAAAACAATAAAAAAATAAATAAATAAATTCCAGCCAGAAAACCAACACTTGAGGAGCCTTGACCCCCACTGAGAGAGACAGGTGGAGGGACATTTATATGTCTCAGCTGAATATCGAGTGCTAAGGTTCTCACATGTCAATCTTGTCTTTTAAACAATTCTCCGCTTTGACTTCTTTTCTGTGATGAACTGACCAACTGAGGTCTGATAAGAGCTTCTCTAGGCTCCGCTGAGACCCGGAGCACAGTCGCAGAAGCTCGCTTGTGAGCGATAAGGGACCAGCACAGACACGGGGACAGTATGCTCCCAGCTCCCAGCCAGGCCTGGCTAGCAAGGAGAGGTCAAAGAGAACTTGAAAGAGGTTAAATCCTAAAAAGGATATAGAAGTTCAGCAGGCAGATAGGCAGAGGAGGAGGTCTCTGAAGCAGAGGTAACCAAGGAGGGCAGGTGAGACACCCCCGAGCATTGCAGGCTGGCAAGTAAAGGGCAGAGGAGGGGTGCGGAGAGGGAGGCTGGTCCTACCTGCTGTGGACAAGCCTGTGATTTTTATCAGGAAGGCAAAATAATCTGAAGAACTGGAAGCAGAGCAGGAACTAGATCTCTGTTACAGAAATACTGCTCGGGCCCGGTATGGTGGACAGAGGAAGCAGGAAGGGTAACTGCGAAATCAGAACTGGGCCCTTGGGGTCAGAGAAGAATGCCGACTTAATGTTGAGGAGGCAGAACTGATAAGAATTCAAGAGAGAGAGGTGATGAGGACAGTGAGAAGGAAAAGTTGTCAGAGGACCCCACAGGCATCTCCCAGGGGCGCGAGACAGAAGATGGTGGCCCTGGAAGCACGGACATGGGGGGAGACCCAGAAAGAAGGGTGTGCTCCTTGGCCTAGAGGAAGTTAAAGAAGGGCTTTAAATGTCTGTCTTAAAATGGGAGAGATATGAGCCACTCTGCAGGCACGGGAAGCGGGGAGACAAGGAGCTGGAAACACGAGGTGATGAGATGCAAAGCAATGGACCCAACGCTGGCCAGGTTCACCGCGACAGCAGGGGCATTCTACAATATGGACTCGGGGGCCTAGAAGCCTCTAGTTTAAGAAGCCCCCCAGATTATTCTATTGTTGCTCTGTGGAATGGAGCTGGAACCACTGGCCCGAGAGTGGTTTCACTTGCATGAAAGACTTCAGTACTCTCTTTTCAACTCTATCATTTCCTCTGGCATTCTGTTTTAAATGGCCAATTAAAATTATAAAGAATCTTAATAACCTAAGGGTACAATCAGGTATCTTCCTCTCTAATCCTTAACTCTGCCTTTATCACCCCCAATTCTAGCGTGGACTGAAAAGCCTTTCTTGAGGTTTGTTCTCAGCCTTCAGATGATTCAGCATCAAAACACTCCCAGGGTTCTTATCTGTTTCAGTCCCAGGCAGTCAATTCATCTTCCTAAACAGTTCACAGTCAACGCCGGGAAAAGTCTTAGGTTGCATTTTCATCTGCTCTGCTCTCTGATCCTCCTGCTTCCTTTCCCTATGAGCCGCAGAAGTGGGGAAAGAAAACCGAGAGAGACAGGAAGAGGGAGAAGAGCTGTACACGCAGTCTTTTCTCCGTGAAGAGAAAGCCTTTCTTGACTGCGCGATCACAAAAGTTCTCTCCACACCCGCCACAATTTGTGAGCGCAGTTTGAGCGCAGTTCCACGCCGGCCTTGGAGCTGCACTGTCTGACATGCCCCAAGGGACCTTCATTTTCCCAGCACCCCTTTCACAGCGGGAGCTGTCCAGAAACGGCTTTAGATCTTGTTCCCCGAATGATTTCCTCCACCAGCTTGTCTTCCTGACACGAAAGAGAATGTTTCCGGCAAAATTTAAAGATACTCCTAAAGAAAGTATTTAAAATCATTTCAATGTGAGATGACGCCGGTCTATATATTATTTTCCTATTCATGTCAGGAATGTAAGTTTCGCTTCCTGATTAAGACTGACAGAAGTTACCGGAGAGCAGAGTGTTGGAAGTACAGAGAATACTGGGGTTAAGATGGGGATGAACACTTACTGGCTGTCTGCTGTGTGCTACGGTGGATACGTGAGGCCTCGCTTTGCTTTTACGACCACCCCGTGAGACCCGATGACCCTCATCTTGCTGATAAGGAACCGAGTTCACGGGGGTTGAGAGAGTCAGCCAGCTACTGAGGGGCCAGGTCAGGATTCTCGGAGACCTCTCCAAGTGCCAAGGCCACACTTTTCTTTGGTTATGACATATGGTGAGGAATTAATTTTCAGGATAAAAAAAATTAACAGGATTCTACGGAAGGGTGTGATAAAGGCAAGAGGCAGGAGAAAGAAAAGAATCCTCTTGAGAAGCAGAAGAGGGACCGGAGCCCCAGGTGACGCCAAGACCCCAGGACCCAGGGAGGGAGCGGACAGCATCGGGTGGGAGGCCACGGGGAAAGTGGTCCATCTGCCCCAAGGCATCAACACGCAGAAGATCTGGCCTAGAAGGGATTCTTCTAATCTAAAACCCCAATGACAGGTCATCAAAAACAATCACCCGGGGCAGCGCCCATGAAAAGGCTCAGCTCAAAGAGCCTCCCCGTGGCTGCTAAGCAGTAACTCTGCAGCCCGTCCAAGGAACTTCTGAACACAAACTCCTGACTATATACCTTCAAACTGAATATTAAACAAGTGAAGTGATTGCGAATAAAACCTGAAATCTAGTTAGGAGGACTGTTTTTCATATAGCTGTGCTAAGTCTCTCAGTTGCATCTGACTCTTTGCCACCCTATGGGCTGTAGCCTGCCAGGCTCCTCTGTCCATGGGATTTTCCAGGCAAGAATACTGGAGTGGGTGGCCACTTCCTCCTCCAGAGGATCTTCCCGAGCCAGGGATCAAACCCTTGTCTCCTGCATTGGCAGGTGGATTCTGCCACTGAGCCACCTGGGAGGCCCATATTGCATACTCCAGAGTTTAAACAAATAGGAGAATAAACTTGGGTTTGGAGCCAACTTGCAGTTGGGAGTATAAACTGCTTTTACTACCTATGAAGAAAAAAATATGGAACCAGATACAGACGTGTGTGTAGGACTCTGGAGAAACACCTGGCTCCTGAGCTAGAGCTAGGAAGTACAAGAAGAGATGGATCATGGTATTGGGCCAGAGAGTAAGGAAGAGAATGACGGTGGTGGTGGTGGTTTAGTCACTAAGCTCTGTCTGACTCTTGTGATCCCACGGACTGTAGCCTGCACGGCTCCTCCATCCGTGGAATTTTCCAGGCAAGAATACTGGAGTGAGTTGCCATTTCCTCCTCCAGGGGATCTTCCCAACCCAAGAATTGAACCCAGGTCTCCTGCATGGCAGGCAGGTTCTTTACCAACTGACCTATGAGGAAAGTCCTTCAAGAATGATGGGAACATGTTAAAGAACACCAAGGCAGCTTGAGGGGCTCACGTGTGCCAAACCAGGGAGGATTTAAGCACCAAAATAAACAACCACTGACTAAAACAGAAATTCACAAGTGTACACTGATATAAATACATGAATAAATAAGCGGTAAAGAAGGAAAAAAACCTACCTTAGCAATAGAATGCCAACTAATAAATGTAGAAGGATGGATTAGAACTTTACTGTCTAGTAATTCTGATGGTAATAACTGGTCCGGGTGAAAATCATCTGCGGGCATTAAAAGTGGTGGACAGAATATCTGCATCATCTCAAAGCATCTCTCTACAAGTGTGTTAGCAATGACAGAGAAAAAAATAACAACTTGACAGTGGAGAGGACTGGCTGATGCCATCTTAACCAAGGAAAGTCAAAATGGAATCAGCACTCCTGGGCTCTTCACACGGCCCACAAGAAGAAAACAACACCACTCCTATGGGATTCTAGACAAAAACACATCCCTGGAACCTCATAAGGAAACCGTAACTCCTAACTGGACTCTGGACCAGACAGTCTCCTTTCCTTTTGCTACAGGGGATACTGTTGGCTCAAGTGATATAACTTGAATATGGCCTATAAATCAGATATCATTATATCAATGTCAATTTCCTAATTCTGATGACTGTATTATGGTTACATATCAGAAACCCCTTGTTTTTAGGAAATACACACTGAAATATTTAATGGTGAAAGGGCATCTTGTTGGCACCTTAGTTTCAAATGGTTCAGGAAAAGACAAAAGAAAACGTGTTTGTGTGTGTGTGTGTGTGTGTGTGTGTGTGTATACACAAATAGAATGATAGCGTAAGTGAGCTAAGATGTTAATGTTTTGGGAATATGAATGAAGAATACAGGGGATTCTTTGTGCTGTTCTTACAACTTTCTGTAAGTCTGAAATGATCTCCAAGTAGAAAGTAAAACAAAATCGTCTCGCATGTTAAACCAGCTGCTGCTTAATATTTTTGCAAGAACCTCAAGTGCTCTCTTGGGCCGTTCCTGAAGCCCCCCCAGTGGCCCCCCACTCCTCCTAGCACCCCAGGACATGAACCACTACCTCCTCAGACAACTGTACCTGTTAGACAATTCCTCTTTACACTGAGGCACAGTCTACGCCCCGGGTATTTTTCACCCCTCAAGCCTATGTGCCTTTCCCTGTGGTTACAATCTTATTCCCCTAAATCATTTCAAAGGCTTTCTACCATCTTTAGGTTTAATGGCACCATGGTTCTTTTTTAAAGACCAAACTTCTTACTCTCATTTTCTTGCTTCTGAAGAGTTTTATCTCAGTGTCCTAATATTATTATTATTTCTTCTACTACAAAATGAAGTAGATGGACTAGATGGCCTGTCAGATCCTACCACAAGACTGCGAATTTCTTAGAGCAAGGGCTGTGTAGTGTGCCTGGCACTGATGTGTGGTAAGTGCGAATGCAGGTGTTGGACCAGGCAAACCATCAAACCCAACGCACTAAGACCAATGGTTGGTTGACATGCTCCAGTAAGTAGATCTCTGCACAATGCCAACTATATCTAATTTTTCAAAAGCTAAATACAAAAACACCTTTTAATGTTTAATTGCTTCCCTGAAACCCAGTAAAAGATATAATGCACCCACCACTTTACGATTTGCTGGGAGAAATTGAGGGCAAGAGAAGGGGGCAATAGAGGATGAGATGCTTGGATAGCATCACCAACTCAATGGACAGACTCACTGAGTTTGAGCAAACTCCAGGAGACGGTGAAGGACAGGGAAGCCTGGCGTGCTGCAGTCCACGGGGTCACAACAGTTGGACACGACTCGGTGACTGAAAAACAACCACTTTGGGAAATAGCTGTGTCTGTGTAAACTTGTGGATTAATCAACCTGCTTGATTTCCAGTTTTGAACACACTGTAATTACCCAATCGATGGCTGTTCAACTGACCTCACTATTTCTTTCCATTATTCAACCTATGGCACACCTGTGAAGTTACAGCAACAGCCCATAGGGAAGACTATCAACATCTAATATATACAGTCCCTAGTGATGGTATTTCTGCTTAAGAATCACAGAATGCTGTTCTGTAATTAAAAACAAAACAAAAAAAAATCAACTAGGGCGGAGGAGTTACACAGTGAATTAGATTTAAAGCTCGAACCAGAACTCAAGGCTAAGGCGCCCCCATCAGAGTTCCTTCTGCCGTATCTCATCTCTCTGCCAACTTGACCCTGGAATGGTTCCTTGAGGACAAGTTTTTCATTTACATTTAAACACCCAGTTGTTAGTCTATAATGCTTTCAAGGACCTCTCTAGAAACTGCGTTTTCTTGCTCTTTTTATTTATAAGATGCATAAACAAATATCTTATATAAAAGATGTAAAGTTCAAGCTTTATGGCTAAATAAGTATTTTCTAATCAGTCTGTATATAAAAATATTTGGGGTTCCTCTAAGGCTTCTTCTATGGGCTTCCCTGGTGACTCAGATGGTAAAGCGCCTGCCCGCAATGCAGGAGACCTGGGTTCGATCTCTGGGTTGGGAAGATCCCCTGGAGAAGGAAATGGCAACCCACTCCAGCATTCTTGCCTAGAGAATCCCATGGACAGGACCCTGGTAGGCTACAGTCCATGGGGTCACAAAGAGCTGGACTTCACTTTCACTTTAAGGCTTCTAGATCTAATTTTTTAAAACTGTTTATTAAAATATAATAAGCATACACCAAATACATGTATTATAGCATATGCCTTGACGGATTTTCACAACACTCAGATCAAGAGAAGGGCATCACCAGCATCCTGCGCTTCAGTTCCCCCCAGCCTCCAAGAGGCACCTCCACACACGCTTCTAAGAGCAGAAGCGATGCTGTGTTTGGCCTGGCTTCTTTCACTGCCTCTCTGTTTGAGAGAGCTTTCTACACTGTGTATAGTCAGAGATCATTTCCACTGCTATATAATAATCCACACTATATCTATCCATTCCACTGTTAGCAGGACTTTGAATCTGCTTTTTTGTATTTGTTATTTTATATTACTTTCTTATAGAAGACTCCTAGAGTTGTAGAAGCCCTATGCCTCACAAAACTAAGATCTGCTCCTGGGTACATCCACATGATGAAATGTCTTATATTCTTTGTAAAAGGAATGTTTCAGAATAACAGATAGCTTGGGAAAGTCAGAAGCATGATACCTGGGACCTACTGTTTCGCAGTCCAGCAGCACATAGTATGTACTCATGTCTACTGAGTAAATGCCACATTGGAAAGTACAGTAAACGTCACTGAAGGGAAACTGTGACAAGTAAGATGACAGAAACATTAGCTCAGATATATTTCATATTTGAATTGTCATCACACTATGGGAACTACCTCTCTAGCTAGTCCCTTCTCAAACAACATACATGGTGTACAAGAGGCATCTGAAGGGGAGAGGGGGACACTGAATTTATCATGTAGTTTTAAAAAGTGAAATAAGAACCAAGAAACCTCATTATTATCTCTGTTTATCACTAGCTTTTAAGACTTCATTACTATGGGCCTGAACCACCTTATTTTTTTACATTGAAGGACTGCAATCTCAGAGTCTCTTCAGTTCTATGATTCTTAGACACTCTCATTGTAAGATAATAAGAATAAATGAAACATATTTCTATTTTTTCATTAAAAGAGTATTTGAAAATTCTAATACATTATGTATAATATTGTATTCTCATTCATATTCTGAATATTTAGGAATTAAGTAAACATTAATTTTTTTCTATGTGTCTAAAGAACGGAGCAAGAAATTCCAACTTAAAAACTTTTGCTGACAATTCTGGGCTAGTAAGAGTGTCTACCCACCGTACTAAAAGTTTTTTAAACCAAGAAATTAATTATGTAAAAAACATTCCAAGGTGGAAAAACAAAGAAAAAGACCTCCTAGGTATCTCTTACTACCCACTCAATCCCTACTGATGAATTCTAAAGTTACAAATTCAGGTATCTTTAAAAAATTTATAAATTCAGTATTAATTACTCCTAGAGACTCTTAAAGATTGCTAACTTTCTCATTTTTCTACAAGATTCTCAACACAGTTTGCAGTTACAAAAAGGGAGTAACAAGCAGTAAATTTTTTTTAAAAAAGATAGCAAAAGAGGAGAAAATAAACATCAAATGTGGAGACTCCATTAAAAAAAAAAAGCAGGAAGCAGATAGGAAAGTGAGCAATTTGGGTAAAGGAAGTTCAAAGAGAGATTTGAAAATCAGGGTGACAGTTTTATTTAGATTTGCTAAAGATAAAGGAAGCAAGCCAAAGAAGTGATAGGTAAGCCACACTGTCCTATTTCCAGCACCAGAAAAAGTCCGGAGGAAGAACTGGGTACACTCTGAAGTTTAAGCATCTATGAGGGAGGTGAGAAAAAGAGTTTTAACAGGTGGCAGAAAAGTTAAAACGCGGATAAAGATTTCAGTAAAATAACCGATTTGGGCTCTATATTTCAAAGGTAAAGAAAGTAACCAACATGCCTTATGACTTTTAAAACAATACATTGACATTTACAAATGAGCTAATTAACACTAATTGCGCAGAAGGTGACGTAACAGTTAATGACGCCTACGACCCCGTGCGCAGCCCACACATGTGAACGCGTGGGACCTCACTGGCTTCTCTCTCCCACGTGCACAGTAAACGCACTCCTGACAACAGCGTTTCAGCAGCTACCGTGGCCATAAATAAGCTGTTCCTTCAAACATAACCCTTACGAAACCAACAGGAAAACTTTCCAAAAGTGATCTGCACTTTAAAATACCCATTTCATTAAAAAATAAAATACCTCTAGATGACAGTTCATGATTAAACTTAAGAGAATGTGCAGACCCTTGAACACTGCAGGTAAGGCACATTTTTTTGGTTAACAATCTTTTTGAATTAGAAATAAAGCACTTTACGTTATTATGGAAAATTAACCCTGAGCAACAGTCTCATCTTTCTCTTGTTGAAATTTTCTATGTTTTGACTATAAGGGAACAAAGAAAAGAAAACTCAATCATTCCACCAACTAACTTATACACGTGTAACATTTACCTTTTAGTCATTAGGGGTCTCCCTTCGTGATAAGGAAGACACAAAGCATAAATAAGAAGGAAGGAAAAGAAAGAACACTTTCTTTTTGTAAATACAGATTTGAAAGTTTAAGAGGAATAGGAGATTACTATTACTCGTTTGGAGTTTGATAATATTCTGTCCGTAAAACAGTCCTACGGGGGAGGGGGATTTATTTGCTTTTGAAACCAAGTTTGCTTTTACTGCCTCCAGATTAAAGCAGAATTCACACAGCGTTTTCCACGAAGAGAAGTAAAAACCTGTGCTTTTTGTAGTGCACTTTTCTGCCGTAGATAAGGATTTCTTCTTTTCTCTCTTCTGTTTGGAGTAATTAGACACCAGAGGTGGGGGGAGAGTGGGCAAATTCACTAAATTAGATATATTTTAAAAGGACCATTGTTCTATTTCTTAAGGCTCTGACTCTGCTAATAATGCATTCGGACCACCCCACAAAGGTAACTGTTGAAGAGACAGTCAACTTCTATTTCACATGGCGCCCCCGCCCCCGCCCCCGCCCCGAACGCCCCGCACTCCGCGGGTTCCACCGAGCCTCCAAGCGAGCTGTCTGCCTCGGTGGAGATGGCCAAACCTTCCTCCACTCGGCTGGGTTTTCCCTCTGTTAGAACACAATCTGCATCAGCCAGCAATAAAATAAATCGACCTACCGGTGATGGAAACGTGTCACTCTTCAGCCAGAAAGAGAAATGGCTAAGTAGGTGGAAATGTAGACCCATATTAGAAAGATTAATATACGTGAGGCTCCAAGACCATCATTTATAGGAACTTTCAAAGAAAACAGTTACAGTTTCCAGAAACGGTGCCAGATGTTTATATTACCTTCAATTTAAATGGTTAAATAAATAAACTGTGTGAAGTACGGAGAAGGGGGAAAAGGTATGAAGGGCCGATTATGACAGCAGTAGCGTTTTTTATTCACTACCGTGGAAATACCGATGGATAAATAATACCTAAAACCAGCGGGAAGACTGTTTTCAGTCTCCTTATTTCAATTAACGGCTCAGATAAGCAAGCGTCATTTAAAACAAGGAATACTTACAAATCAGTACCTTTAATTGAGGGCTAAAGGAAAAACAGTGCATCTTGGAGAATTAAGAAATATAAACACGAGCAGGGGCTGCGTAATTCCAACCTATAAAACCCAAGCAGTTACTGAAGAGGAAAAGGAACTAGAGTTCAGTCTATAGCTTTTTAGCATGCGTGTCCTCAGTAGTTATAGGGTATTTGTAGGCAAGCAATCTGGGGAAAATTTTTGAGAAATCTGCACCTTGGGAGAAAATAACCTCAATCAGCATTTCTTCTAACACTGTGGTGCTGTTTCCACAGAAAATTAATTGAAAAAAGCATCAAGACAAAACATATCCTTTTAGAGCCTACATTTTCTAACATATTCATGAACACATGTCATAATACATGTCACTATTCCTCTGAGTAACACAGAAAACAAAAAAATACTTTTTGTCTATCAACATATGAGCACCTAAATATGTGTGAAAAGAAGGGTCAAAATCACGAAATACCACCACCACTTGATAACGGTAAGGTCTTTTTTTTCCTACCACCAAGCAAGCAGACATCTGATGTATGTAGGAAAGTCCAGGGGTAAGGTACATATAACTTCATAAAAATGATTATCTTAACATGTAAACTCAATTAATATTTGTAGTTTATAAATGGATTGTAATATTTATTCTTTTGCATTTCTTAAAAAAAATTAGCCTCTAAAACTTCATCAGTACCGGTTTAAATGTAGGGCAATTAAGGACTTCTAAAAACATTAATCTGTTCTCAGTCTCCTTTCTTTAAAATGCCTATAAAATTAATTGCATTCCTGAGCTCCATACAAATAAATAAAAATAGTAAGAGGTATATTTTATATGACAAGCTCACAAGCTTTAAAAATTCATTAAGAGCTTGGCAATAATATTTTTAGAGCATTTTACTATTACATATCGATCCTAATGAACTTGACTTATCTGGAGAGATAAAACTTATCTTGACCTTGCTGAATACAAATAGCCTCAACTAAAACCTGTGATGGCTTCTCTGAGGGAAAACACAGCAATAATCATTACCAAGATGATACAGGAACTGCGAGCACGCCATATAAACGCTTCCACAAAATGCAAACTTGCTTTACCCTCACTATGGTCATAAGAAATGAGAAAACAATAGCTCTGTATCTACAAATACTTAAGCACTGAGTTACTTTCTTTAATTGACTTGACATATTTTAGTTTCCTAGCAAGAATCTAGTCCAGTTTCTATATATTCTCTGGCATGTGACTGCTTTTTCAAAATACCTGGTCCCGTCTGCCTCATGACGCACCTAAAGCACAGCGCCTGGGACTGATGGGAGGAAGGGAGAAAACTATAAAGTCCTTCTCTGCCGACTTCTATAACGTCAGAGAAATCTAGGGGAAATGACAGAGAGCCTGCTCAAGGTGCATTTCAATTTTCAGCTCACACTTGACTCCAATTCCACCAAAATATTCTAAAATTCTAATGCAATAACCAATGAATAAAACGTATTTCTAATTTTTTTTTAATTACATGGTAGCTCCCCTCAACTATCTTCCTCCTCTCTTAAATTTTACCCCTGCAATTTTACTGTCAAGGTGAATGGCTAAGTCAACATTAAATCACCTATTCAGTTTTTCAAAGTCTGTGATACACAAAGTAAGCCAATGCAAGTCCTTTTTCACTTTTTAAAATAGAGACCTGTTCTGAGATAAACACAATTTCAACAGTTGATTACACCCTTAACTAGAGTATTACATAAAGTTTAAAAAAAAACACAAAAAAACTTCTTGAGTGCTAGTTGATTCCAAAATATCACATGGAGGCCAATTAGAGACTTAAAAATAAACTAAACCATCAAGATTTCTAATTCTCAAATACTTTCCTTTTACAAACATTAAAGTATAAAATGAAATTAATTTCAAGCACACGAAATTACTACTTTTTTAAGTTTCTGAAAAACATACCACTAGTAATCTACAATTTGATTTCAAATAAGATCCCTGTTTGTTTTAAGCGACTTAAGGATTTATGGATAAATTATGATTTTATGAATCAAAACCCTGACACAACTTCAAAGTCAGCCTTGCGTGTCCTCCAGCCCCGCTGCCCCCACGGGCAGCCAGGCAGCGAGTGCACACTGACTGTCATTTTATGTAACATTTATGTTCCTTTAAGAAAGAGAGGAGTAACTTTAATTGTGCCTTAATATTCACTATTTTACCAGCTAAATATCTACATCAATAGTGTTTAATTTTAAGGAGGAACGAAAAAGAAATTACACAGAGAATTGGCTAAGTAGATCAGCGGTTTCTTAAAGCAGTACAGTAATGCTGATACATTTTTTTAAAACCCTGCAAGAATTCCTTGTCCTCTATTATTATTCAGAGCACTTGAACCTAAGACATTATTACTATGGCACATTAACTCTGCTATTTCTCAAGACAGAACCAGGAATTTTAAACGTTCCCTATCGAACAATTTGCTCTGAGCACATAAATACAACACTGTGATTTTATATATTTCCATCTACAATATTGCTTGGTGCTGATAAACCACAATACAACTTTCTGTGTTTTCATAGGCGACAGTTTTTGGCATTGGCTATAGAACAGTACAGACAAAAAAAAAACCCACCATCCACAAACTCTGCCACAAAGAATAAGGCTCCATTGCTAATTATACAGGGAACTGATTTTAATTACACAGAGAACATTGCTTTTAAAAACAATTTCCAAACTCCTAAAGCAGATGGGGTTGTTAGTGACTCAATAAAACACCTCTACCGCAGTACAACAGTGCCCTCTACTGGTACGTGTTGAACTTTGCAAAGAAAAAAACCATTTTACTCAAAAACTAAAGCCATAAGAGAACAGACTAATTACTGAAAATTTTGCTGCTTTAACATAAATAAATTCAACTTGTGCCACATCAATATTTGATTTCATATTTTAAAAGCTTCTTAATGAAATTTAGAGTTTTAAAATAACTAAATTTAAGAAGTATGGCTTACAACGATACTATCTGAGTAAAAGACAGTTTTTTTTAAAAAATGATGAATAAATATTAAAAATATATGGGGACTTCCCTGTTGATCCAGTGGTTAAGACTGTTCTCCCAGCGTAGGGGGCCTGGGTTCAACCCCTGGTCAGGGAACTAGATTCCACATGCCGGGGGAAGTAAGACCCAGCATAGCCAAATAAAAGTAAAAAACAAAACATTTGGATCATTCATAAATAATATTTCTTAATATAAAACTTGCATATTTAGTAAAAGAAACTAAATTTTCACTCATTAACTGTATAAATTTTACCTGTCTGTCCATCAAGCATAAAATGTCATAATATCAAAGATAGCAGTAGTTATTTGTAATACTGACATTTATTTGTAATAAACTTATAAGTTATTTGTAATAAACTTATATTCAGAGAATATTTATTTCTTGTACTTATTTCTTTTAACCAGCTACTGTTTCTGTAAGAATACCCTTGGTTCGAGCAACAATTAATCCATGTTTACTTAGCACATGCATCTAAATAACAAAATATCGTTACTATTATAGTTCTTGTCTTTGAAGTAAAAACTCAACCATGTATGAAATCTGATTTCCAAGAAATCACATTATGAGACTTAAAGTTACACGGTTCTTTAACATTTTTGAATCTTACATTGGAAGACAGAAAACTTTAAAAAATAAAGTTTAAGGACAAGCACATTCAACTTACCTCAGTGTATTAATACTACAATTTTAATCTCTAGCAAAAATAAAGTATTCCTTGTATCTAGAACTGAAGAAACTTTCCTGTTGTCTTTCCTTTTAAACAGTTTGTTTCTATCACAGATACATACAATCTAAGTTGTGGAAACTGTACTTTAAAAAGCAGTTCAAGAACTTCTAACTGTATAGGAAACTGACTTGTTTTACATAACATGAAACCCCAAGCTTCAAGAAAGGTGATGCCCAGGATACAGTCTTTCAGCAACTTAAATTCGGTCAGGAGTGGGGACGGGACACAAGAAGGGTCAGCATGAGGCAGCTACACTCAGGAAACTGGCGGGTGGGGGTAAAGGTTTTGGTGGGGGCGGCAGTGAGGGTTGTTAAGAGGTCCAAGAAACAGACTTGGAGGGAAGGAGGGGAAGGCAGAAATGTGTCAAGTTCTGCTGCTGGACAGGGGTTAAAACTCGAAAGTGAAAGGGTTTGGCGGGTGGTTTAACCAGTTACCATCTTGACTCTTCTTCAACAAAAGACCTACATTTCTCAGCAGCAGTTAACTTTCAATTTTATAATGGACGTCAACAGAAAAAAACACAATTTACTTTATAAGCATCACTTATATAATCAACTACCAGAAAGTATGTTCATTTAGGAAAGAAACTGTATTCAAACTGACCACTGGAAGAGAAGAAACAAATAATTATGAAAGCAGCAGAGACTTACATTAGATGTGAAAATGGAGGGACTGTATCCTGAAGGATCTGAGGATTTTTTTTTTAAAGGATACACTTCCTGAAAGAGTCAGAACTGCTATATCCTTAAAGCACAACAGTACACTGATGATTATTAAGACCTTCACAATTAAAGAAAGAGTTATGGATTACAAAAAAGGAAAGGACCCAGTCGATCACTCTTGGGATCAGAGTTTTACAGTTCCTACTCCTGAGTTCAAAGTTATGCCTCATTTAACATGCAGGAGAAAAGAGTAAGTTGCCCTTTTCTGATACTTGTATTACTAGTGCTATGTTTATAATACTACAGACCATCTGCCATTTCTCCCCAAGATCTTTAAAAAAAAAAAGATGTGCATATGAAATCCCTATATTTAAACATTTGTAAAGTGGAGTCAAACATAGTCTATCCAAGAATTTAAATTCCTGAAAATTATTTCTTTGGGCTGACCCAAACTCAGAAGCCAGGCATGGATAAGAAGAGGCAATTCTCTTGAAGGTACACAGGTCATAAATACACCCACTGTTAATCAAAGGCATGTAAGATACGGCCATTTCTCACCACTCTGGCAAAAAGCAAAAAATAAGTCCCACGATGGAGGCCAAGTGACAGGGAAGAAGCGGACCTGTGCTAAGAGGAGAAGACACTGGGGTTACCTCGCTGGAGGACAATTTGGAACACGAACCCTTCAAAGTGTGTCAGTCCCTTAATTGATCCAGCAATGCGGCTCTAGAAATTTTTCTTCAGGAAATTATTAGGAAGTGCAGATAGATATGTGACCAAAGATGTTCTTGACAGCAGTGTTGAGATGGTAAAAAATCCTAAACAACCGAAAGGTTACCACAAGGACTGACGGCACACCTCTATAGGGCAATACTGTAATAAAGTCAGCTGCCGCCAGAACACAGCTACAGACACGGAAAGACGTGCTTAGTAAAGTAGGGGAGTGGCTGCTGCTGCTGCGTCGCTTCAGTCGTGTCCGACTCCTCGCGACCCCATGGACTTCAGCCTGCCAGGCTCCTCCATTCATGGGATTTTCCGGGCAAGAGTACTGGAGCGGGTTGCCATTGCCTTCTCCGAAGAGAGTGGGAGGGAAACCAAATCAGAACATAGTACACGTGGTGGGATCTTACTCTGGGAAAAAAGGAACCAGTAAGGACTACACACATATACACACACCCGGGAGGGAAAGCCAGGCAGGTATCATCACGAAATGTAATTATAAGTGATGCCTCTTCTTCTTATATTGATTTTAGTTTTTCCTAAAATGTGTCTTTCTTATATAATAAAGTTTTTATTTTTAAAATACAAGTAGGACATGAGAGTAGAGTGTGAAATCTTCAGATTAGCAAACAAAATAGGGGATTCATTCTGTGATGGGCTGGTTTATACTCTGAACTCCAAAACCAGTGATCTGAATTCTAATCTTAGCAGGATCTTTTTAGAAGACGATACGGGGTTAAGATTAAAAGCATGAATTCTGAAGTCGGATCTTCTTCGATTTAAATCCTACCTCTGCATTTCCTAACTGTGTGATCTTGGGACAAATTCTTAAGGTTCTCAAAGTTGATTTTTCATCTGAAAAATAAGAATATTAATAATTGCCTTATGGATTTTATTATTATGGCTTCCCTGGTAGTTCAAAAGGTAAAGAATCTGCCTGAGATGCAGGAGACCTGGGTTTGATCCGTGGGTTGGGAAGATCCCCTGGAGAAGGGAATGGTTACCCACTCCAGTATTCTCGCCTGGAGAATTCCATGGACAGAGGAGCCTGGAGGACTATAATCGATAGGATCACATAGAGTTGGACACGACTGAGTGACTAACACTATGAATTCTGAGTAAACAAACAAAAAAATTATAATGATTATTAATTACATTATTGTTGATTACTCGGTACTGTCTAGGGCCCAGAAGACGGGGCACTAAGACCTTCACACAGACTACTTCATTTCATCTTCTCCACTTCCAGTGAGGTAGGAACTATTTGTGATGTGTATTTCACATATGAGGAAATGAGACCTGGAACATGAAAGCAACTCACCCAGCGAAATGGCTATGAAGAGCTGCTCTAGACTGTGAACCCAAGACTGTGTGCCTACACAGCCTATGTTCCTGACTGCTGTGTTGCACGCCTCCACCCCACAATGGTCACGCTGGCTGCGCTACTGTTGTTTTCACTACTTCTGCTGGACCTACATTTTCAGTTATTTTATTTCAGACTATTTCACTTGTCAAACAATATAATAAAAATCCGACTCTTTGTTGTGACTAACACACCAAACGTGCCCCCTGTGCAGAGCTGGGCAAGACCTTACCCCTGACCTTTAAACTTCCAGCAGCCACCCTTCCTCCTCCACGGGGGATGAGCATGTTCTTCAAATTCTCTATATATTCTCAAACACCATGGATCTGGTAACGGTACACACATTTCCCGGCTGATTCTGAACAAGGGTGTGATTTTTAAGTGAGTCTGGAAATACTTGTTTTTAAGCTCAAATTTAAACACTGGATTTCAGCCTTAGCATCAGCAGAATAATTCTCGAAGACGGGACTAAGAACTAGTTCCTTACTCTAAAATATAAAATAGCTTTTAAATGCACACTTGAAATCCTATCTCTCAACTGCATTCCTCTCTTTGGGATTTAGACTGCATATTGGTCTAAACCCAAATTTATCTCTAAGATCTGGGGTTCCCATCTTGGGCAGATTACATCTTAGAGCGCACAGTTAATAACTCTTCCTGGCCCTCCTCCTCAGCATCAGCCTGCTGCCTTGAACACTGCAAGGTTTTCTTCAGAATCGCTTCCAAATGGGCTTTCCAGGTTCTCCTTCGACTCATCTGTCAACTCCAGCCTTCTCTATAGCTCTGCTTTCTTTCTCATAACTAAACTCTTCAATGGGTTTCCACTGCACTTAAACTCCTGCTTCTTCTCCCCCATACCACATCGGGACTGACCCTGGCTGCATGGTCTAGCCTGCTCCCTCTCAGAGGCACTGGCCTCATTCCTGGGACTGGAAAATAACCACAGTCTTACTTCTGCCCTCCAGAGCAGCTCACTCCTACCTGCATTCTCTTCCTTGATCGTCACCAGGGAGACATCAGCCAAGACGCGCCCCACAAGGAGGAAGCCGCCCGACACCCCAGGGCGGGCCACCCCTCTTCCTTTAAATCTCTGCACAGAGAACATGTACCTCGCGCCTCCTGTTTTCCCGTGCTGACTGCCAGTACACAAGAGGTGGAACCCCAGCACCAGTACATGGGACCCTCCGCCTGTTCTATATGCTGCCCCATGCTTAGTGTTCAGCATGGTGATGGCGTGGAGGAGACGTCTGGTGAAAGAACTATGTTTAGTTTTACAAGTTCACGAATCATAAACGTAACGTATACACACTGTGGGCTTCCCTGGTGGCTCAGTGATAAAGAATCTGCATGCCTGCAGGAGACCGGGGTTTGGTCCCCGGGTCGGGAAGATCCCCTGGAAGATCTCTTGCCTGGAGAATGCCATGGACAGAGCCTGGCAGGCTGCAGTCCATACGGTGGCGCAGAGTCGACACGACTGAGCGACTGAGCAGCAGCAGCACCATGCACACTGCAGGAACTCAGAAAATACACCGGACATTCAAAGAATGGTTCTGCATTCCAAGCAAAACTGCTGTTGCTATTCTGGCATGTCCATCACGAGGAGGACTCAGGAGTTCTGAGCCAGTAATGCGGAAAGAGCAAGAGGCTGTGCTGTGAGGGAAGATCGAGGCAGGGCGCAGGGTGGTGGGCGCTGAATGCAGCATCTGTGCAGGAAACGGCGGGAGGCGGGGACGGTAAAATAGTGTCACGGTCGCTTTTATCTGCATAAACGCTGAGAAGAGAGACATAAAAGTGAGGACCTACGCGGAGCAGAAGGGGATGAAATGGAGAGGGGAAACCAGCGGAGAACCCTACTCAGTGTGTGCTTCCTCACGCTGTTCTGATTTTGAAGCTAAGTGAAAGTATCGCCTGGTCAAGACAAACACCTTTGCTAACCTTTCTGTTTGTTTTCCACTCTTGCCTGTGAAAAGCCCTCAGTCTAGGTGAAGCCCGTCACCACTTTCCACGCACTTGCAACTCAACTGTGAGACATGGCAAAATCGAAACAGCGCAGGCCGGCCTGCTCCACTGCCACCTCCAACAGGCCTGGCCCAGCTAGCTCAGCCCTTCTGGTCGGCTGCTCTCCTTGTCCCTGACCGGCGGTCACACCTCCTCCACCCTGCTCTGCCTTCCGACTCTCGCTCCCGACCCTCCAGTCTATCTATACTCATCACTCAGAAGCTCTTGACTGGGGACTCCCCACCCCAAACCACCCTCCAAACCTAGGAATTTCCCTGTGTTTCTACCAGACTCTCCCAAAACAGGGGAGGAAAGTCTTATCAAAGGTTTTATCTCCACACATGCATGGTCAGCTGATTTTCAACAAAGCACTAGAGGCAATTCAATAAAGAATAGGTTACTTTTCAACAAATGATGCAATAAAATAGGATATCCATATACCCCAGGGGAAAAAACCCACAAAACAAAAGAAAACAAAACCATCTCAATCTATTTTCACTCTACACACAAAAATTAACACAAAATGGATCATAAACCTAAAGTAAAACCTAAATCTATAAAATCTGTAGAAGGGAAACATGAAAATATCTTTGAGATCTTGAGATAGGCAAGGACTTCACAAGACAGAAAAAGTACAAATCATTTTTCAAAAAAAGATAAGATGGACTTCATCAAAATTTGAAATGCCTGCTCCCCGACAGACGTTAATAAAATGAAAAGACAAAACAGAGGCTGAGAGAAAATATTTGCCCTCCAAAATGTTCACATCCCTACACAGACCTACCTACACATGGATGTTCATAACAGCTCTATTCATACTTGCCAAAACCTTTTCTAAAGGGTCTGTCAGTTGGTGAATGGATAAATAAATGGTGGCATATTCATTTTATGGAATACAACTCAGCAATAAAAATATGGCTACTGGTGAATATAAAAAGGGATGAATCACAACAACATTATGATAAGTAAAAGCAGACAGACCCAAAAGGCTACACAGCGCACTATTCCACATATGATATTCTAGAAAAAGAAAAATCACAGGTATAGAACACACGGCAGTGATGGTAGGGAGGGATGTCAGGGTGGGGTCTGGAAGGAAGAGAGGAAATTACAAAGCAATAGAGAAACTTACTGGGACGATTTGCATTTTCAAAAAAAATTATCTTGAAAATTCTGGGGAAGTGGTCATACGCAGTAGCAGCATAATTTGGGGATCTCTCTGAACCCCCACATGAAAACAGCAGAACCATGAGATGGCAAAGTCAGAAACCCATGAATAATATTTACAAGAAAACTAAGGGGTATCCCCAATAATTCCAAAATACAAGCAGATGTGGACAAGAATACAAGCAACACAAGACCTATTTATCATCAGCATGCTATGGAAAAAGTAGAAGCAAGCAACAGAGCTTTGGACTTAACCTGAGAAATAACCAAGAGACATTCACAGGAAAGTGCAGGAGCCATGCGGAGAACAGCGGCTAAAACTGCAGGGTGCTGGTCACTCCAGACCGGACCAGCCCCTGAGCCCTGCGGTGAAGTCCGCGGCGGCTGGCGAAAGGCAGGGCACCCTCCCAGAACAGGGCCCTGAAATCAGGAGAACTTCCTGGGGCTGGTACCAGAACTGGAACAGAACAGGGACAATAGAGATGAAAGAAAGACGAAGTCAAAGTGTACGAGAAGCAGCCAGGGGAGCTCAGAAATCAAGCTGCAGTATTTCTGAACACTACACGCAGAGGCCAAAAGAGGGCGCCTTGGGAAGACAGAATAGCCATCTGAACCAAGCCCTCTCCTAAGAAAACAAACCTCAACAAAAATGAGCATCCAAGAAGTACCAAGGTCAAAATCCACACACAGCTACTATGGCAGAAAAGGGAGAAACAGATTAACACTCCACTGAAAATGAAAGAAAACCTGGAAAACCTGGAAAAAAGACAAACAGTTCAGCACCAAAACAGACTATTTAAAAACAAGCTAAGGAACATTTGGAAAATTGCATAAGATATGAAAATAAAAATATAAAGGAGAATTAGAAAAACAAACAAGATGATAGAAGCAAGATACTTCAAAATTTAAAAAAATTTTTAGAAACAAAGACCAAAAAAAAAAAAAGGAGTAAATAAACTCTGATGTCTGAAGAGAAACGGAAAGTGAAAAGTAAAATTCTATAAATCAAGTAGTTAAAAGGTTAGAAAGAATTAAGAAGAAAAAAAAAATAATGGTGAAAGGCAAAAAAGCCCCAACATACAGCTAACACTAAGTCCTGAAAAAGAAAACCAAACTAAAGGAATAGAAGCAACACAAAGGCAAATACTTCAAGAAAAATTTCCTGAAGGTTTTAACTACATTTCGGAAGAAGACAAGATGTACCTTAGAACATCAACCAGAACAACCAATGCCAAGATATTCTGATAAAATTGGTAGATTTCTTAGAAAAATGAAACAACAACAACAAAAAAATCCTTTGAGTGTCCAAGTAAAAAGAATAAAATATTTTTAAAAGGAAAATACAAGACCAGAATTGACAGGCTAACTCAAGAACAAGGAGCACTCCAGCACCCAGACTGTGCTTCTGAAATATCATTTCCAAAGAGAAAAACTGCTGATTGGAGTTCAACTTTCAGGAATGGCAGAACAGCATGAGCCAGACAAGACTTCCCCAGGTAACAACTGGGGACTCTGTATTTTCTGCTCAATTTCACTGTGAACCTAAAACTGTTTTAAAAACACAAAGTCTTTTTTTTTTTTTAATGCTGTGTAAAACAACATCAAATATGTGAAATACTCATTCACTTTTATAAACACAAGTTAACAAAATATGTATAAGAGCTGTACACTGAAAACTATAAGACACTGCTGAGAAAAACTAAAGAAAGTCTAAGTAAAAGGAGAGCTAACCTATGTCTATTGATCAGAAAGCTCAACAGGGTTAAGATTTCAATTCTCTCCAAAATGGTCTATAGATCTGAGGCAGTCCCAACACAAAGTCCACCAGTGTTTCACGTAGAAATTTATAGGCTGGTCCTAAATTTCACATGGGAATGCAAAAAAATCTAGTGTCAAGTACTATAAAGCATCTGAAATGCTACTCTACTTTCAACCAAGAAAAATTTAAAAAATGGAATGAAACACAAGTGGCAAATGAATCTCCTTCTGTCTCCTTACCTCATTCTCAACTGAGGATGGCCTCAAGTTCCTGTCTCTCTCAGGGGCAAAGGCATGGCGGGAGGAATGAAAAGAGTGAATGAATGAGGTGAACAGCAGGCAGTCTCACCATGGACGTGGCATCAGGGAGCGGGGAAGCCGGAATATGGGTCCTGCTATTCTCACAGCCCAGTCTGGGATGGGCTGCAGGAAAAGCCCATAATCACAGCTGCCCTCCCAGAACCCAGAAACCACATGGCAGGACCTGAAGACAGGATGTGTATGGGTGGAAAAAGGCTCTGATTTTCAACGAGGTGTTCCAGAAAGTCTTGAGGAGATGACATGTGACTAAAGACCTGAAGAAGGTGAGGACGCACGTAGGACACACACACACAGTCACACACACTCACCTACACACTCATAGCAAAGGCTCTGGTGTCACCTCCACCGACAAGCCTCAGGTCACTAACCTTAAACAGGAGAGAAAGAACGGTAACTTTCAGAATCCCTATGCATCCCTGACTAATCATGTACACTTGTTTGATATGAGATTAATTAAGAGACAATTAGAAGCAGATACACGGTGAGTCCTACAAGCCCAGCTTTCAAACTGGGCTCTGCCACTTGAGAAAGGATCTAACTTCTCGGGGCCTCAGTTTTTCATCTAAAATGAGGACTGAAGACCTTCCCTACAGTGAGGCGCTGAGGATTAAAGAGATGCTGTATCTGAGGGGATGAGCACAGTGAACGCACGGTGGATCCTCAGAACAAGCTGGCTGGTTCCTAACTGTCCAACAGAAACTCCACTTCCGGCTCCGGTCTCAAAGCAGACACACAACCGACAGATCGCGCCTCATGATCAAGCGCCTGAAGGCACGGCAGGTCAGGTGTGATTACCGCAAACCACAAGCGGCTAGCGAAGTCCAGGTGTCGGCTGGTATTGTGCCGTCGCCCTTCTTAAAGCAAGTGGACTACAAGGCCTCGGCCGCTGACGATCAGACAGTATTTTCAGTAGAAGACACACGGAAGGGAGGGGGTAAATCTACTTCTCGGTGAGTCGGTAACTGCAGCCTGCTCTCCTTGTTTGGGGAGGCAGAGAAGAGGCTGCTCAGGGCTCACCCCTTCCTATCTGAGGACACCCAGCTTCCCACCGCTCTCCATCCTGAAGAGAGCTGCTTCCAGACAGGCAGCAGAGCCAGGGCCGTAAATCCACATACGCTTTCCCACTTTCTGTCCTACAAGCAAAGCTGTATCTTGGGTGATCTAATCAAGCCAACAGACAAACCAAAATGAAGAAGAAATGCTGTAATGTATCAGCGCATCTGAGGAGGAGGAGGAGGAGGATGATGTTGTTGACGTTAAAACGAAGAGCTGACTGCGTGACTAGGTTCTGAGCACTATTCTCATTATGTCACATGCATCACACTCACAGTAACCCTGCAGTAGTTAACAAAAGATGTGTCCGAGGGTCAAAACAGACAAAAAGGCAGAACTCAGTTAATAAGCTAAGACTTTTCAACATAACGCAGTGAGGAATTAAGAAGCCCATGTGAGACACTTCTGACTCCTAATTCCATGTTCCAGTCTGCAAGACACTGGAAAAAGAAAGCCTGGAGTCTTCCTAAATAGTCAGGAACGACAAGAGCTTGTGAAAAACTAGTTAAGTATATATCCAAGAATAAACCAACGCTGTTAATGATATTAACTGTAGCCTAGCTGGTGTGGGAGAACAAATGTCGCCTGCCTTATCAGCAAAACAAAGGATGCTGCAGCTGTCAAGCCATCAGCCGCTGCGGCGGCCTGACCCTGCACCTTGAGGTGATCCTTCAGGATGGAGAAAAGCAGGATGCTGGCCCTAGACAGTCAAGGTGCACCACCTTCAAAGGAATGATTTCTCCTGCATCTTCCCATACGCAGAAAAGCACTAAATTTATTAACTCGAGATGTCTGGTTTTATTTAATTGACATCTTTTGATGTTCGCACTACCTACAAATCTTGGATCCTCCCTTACCTCTTAGGAAAGGTTGCTCAGAGCAACCTGAGAAGCTGTTTTCCGGGTTTAAGTCTTCAGAAAATCTGACATAAATGATTAGGTCAGGTGGGAGGTTCTAAGGTACCAAGTGCCAGGAAGAAAAACTGAATGTAAATTCAGTGGAAGAACTAGAATCCAAGTCCAAATTACACAAAATTACTGGAAATCTCTCATAATATCACTCATTTCTTTGATGATTTGTAAACCAGTACCTTTAGATAAAGATAAAAGAGTTCATGATTTTACTGTTAAAATTCTTTGGGGAAAGACTGTTTTTAATAGCCAGGTCAGTTACTATTGAAAGAGGAGTTCTTCTATGAGGCGACAGGATATAAGGCAGTTATGTAATCTCTCATCCCCATTTGTAATAAAATAGAGCTCAACAGTCAATATGCTACTGAGGCCACTTAAACCTATTTGTAACTTGTCAACCCATAAATCCTCAAATTCCACTCTTCCCTACTCCCACCTCCCCCTCAAATAATTCAACTGACAAGTAGATAAAGTTTCTGAAAAATCCCTAAGGTTGGTAGAAAAAAAAAACAAAACCCAACATATTTCAGAAATGCTGAAAAGGCCCAGGGGGTGTGGTATGGCTGAAAATCAGAGTATTCCCCTAATGAATTTAGAAAGCTAAGCTAACAGCAGTTTCATAATTTCTCTAATTTTCGCCTAGATTTTCTTTCTTAACCTTAACAAAACATGGCTTAAGCTGCTGAGGTAAACAGTCGTGTAAAAAAGCTATGAGAAAGCTCAGAGCTTTCCTTGGATGATATTTATACCCATGTGAGAGAAAAAAAGTCATTATTCCCCTCAAATCAAAATACAATCCCCCTTTCACGAAATAACTCACAAATAGGATGAAGAATTCAAGCAACATAAAATCAAAATGCCTTTTAAAACTCTAGAACTAGGCCAAGTGGAGTCCTGAGACGGTTCCCCAAATAACACCCTATCCAGTGTCCACTTGGACGTCCCGAAGACTCGCCGGCACCAAGGCCCCGACTCTCTGGGAGTACCTGGTGCTGCCCTGCAGGCACCCTGCCAGCTTCTCCTCTGATTCCAGAGAACTTGTTCCCAGACAGACTGCCTGTGAGAGCAGTGGTGAGAAACAGCTCAAGTCTGCTAATGGGATAAAATGATGTACTCGTGATAGGAGAGACACCATTTCAGAAGGGAGCTTCGGCGGCTTGCTGAAGAGCCTGCATTTTCATTAATCTTTGTTTTTTTTAAATTTCCTTACTTTCTTTCACATTGACTTCTTTTAGGCACCAGCATGACCACCCAAATAATACTGCCTTAGAAACAAAGTGCCTCCTTGCTCTGATTGTCACACAAACAGAAAGAGGAGCGCATCTGATTCCCTTAAGAAGTAAATTCAAAATAAATTTTAGAACATTAACAGGCAAATTTCTAGTTCTCATAGTCCTTTTGGGATGGAATTGTAATATCGTTATCACAATATGCTAAATACAAAGCAGAATCTATCTTCCTTCCAGGGAGCTAAAAGTTCAAGAGAGTTCTTTTGGGTTTTAGGGCCTTAACTATATATATATATATATAGATGGATGTCCCTCAGTCTGAAAGTGACATGGCCACTTGGATTTCAGAAGGACTTATCACTTTACAAAGGATTAGGGGAAAGTATCCTTTAAGTAGGGAACATTCTGGCTTTATTTAAATAAATTCTATTTTTAAAAATTTCAGTGACTTTTTTTTCAGATACACATCTCTTGGAAAAAGGGAGAAAATTAAATTAAAATCAGATCATACAAACTCTCAATTGATTAAATCATATAAAAGACAAAAGTAATGAATGACTTAAAATGTATCACTCCGAATCACGTTGTTCTTTGGGTTATCTATATCTACTGCACCTGCATGATGAAAACATTATTAATAACATTAGTCACCAGTTCTCTTCCCAACATCACATCACTTTCGGGCCTGAAATCAGCCATGGTGGGAGTATTTACATCATATGTGAAAGTGAAAGTTGCTCAGTCGTGTCTGACTCTGCAACCCCATGGACTATAGCCTGCCAGGCTTCTCTGTCCATGGGATTCTCCAGGCAAGAATACTAGAGTGGGTAGCCATTCCTTTCGCTAGGGGATCTTCCTAAACCAGGCATCAAATCCAGGTCTCCATCATGGAAATGGGTAAACATCATAAAACACAGAAGGATTTTTGTTAACTGTCTAGACTTAGGAAAATGATGGAGAAAGTGCTGAAACTGCAGATAAGCACAAACAAATGGGAAAACATTCTTCCAGCATTCAAAAACCATTATCTAACTCAGCAAAGGAATCTTTCCTGTGCTAACAAATGAGTCAAGTTTCAACAAAAATTCTTAGCTTCACTTTTGTCTTCCTTGTTAATATAAGGGACTACATCAACCACCATGCATGTTGGAATGATACGCACTGGGCAGCTGTACCTGTAGTTTGGTTACAGATATGAAAGTTTAGCAAAAATCAACAAGAGCATTCTGTAAAAACTAGATGACTGTATAGAACTTACAATTAAGAGTCTTATTTTTTATTACTATTTGCAAATGGTGTACTACACATTTTTATGTTAGGAAAATGTATGATAAATCTGTGTGCATATATATGCATTCTTTTCTTTTCTTTTTCCTTCCTCCCTTCCTTTTTTGGAAGAGGTTATGAAACATCTAACCAGAATACCAGTGAGTGGGACCGCCTCTAAGCTGGCCTCTGAGCCCTTCTGATTCTAGCCACCTTTGAGAACTTGCTGCCGACTGTATAGATGTTCCCGGTTGCTCTGTAGACTTCCTGCCCCAAACTCGGAAACAGCCATTTTTCTGAGGCACCCTGGCTTTCAGGGACTCCATCAGAAGCCTCCCAGGATGCTCCTTTCCAGAGCTCCCACCCAACCTCCTCTCCCTGCCCCACCCCCCATCACCACTCTGTACCAGTCATGCTCACCACCAGGGCAAACCCACCAGACATGAACCCCATGGAGGGCTTTGCACTATTTCTCTGCTGAAGACTCTTTCCCCAGATGTCCTGCACAGCTACCTTCCTCGCTTCCTTAACACCTTTGCTCTGATGTCCCTTTCTCAGTGATGTCTACCTGGCTACCATAGTTTTAATTGCAACTGTCTTTCCAGACCTAGCATTTTCATTACTCCTCATAATGCCCTATTTTTTTCCTCATAGTACTTATCCCCTTTCAAGAATACTATATAATTTGTTTTTACTTCCTCTCTATTCTACCCACTAAAGTATAAAATCAAATCCCTTACGATTCTACAGTGGAAGTGACAAATAGATTCAAGGGATTAGATCTGTTTAGATCTGATAGACTGCCTAATGAACTATGGATGGAGCTTTGTGACAGGTTGTACAGGAGACAGGGATCAAGACCATCCTCAAGAAAAAGAAATGCAAAACAGCAAAATGGCTGAGGAGGCCTTACAAATAGCTGTGAAAAGAAGAGAAGCAAAAAGCAAAGGAGAAAAGGAAAAATTCATCCATTTGCATGTAGAGTTCCAAAGAATAGCAAGGAGAGATAAGAAAGCCTTCCTCAGTGATCAATGCAAAGAAATAGAGGAAAACAATAGAATGGGAAAGACTAGAGATCTCTTCAAGAAAATTAGAGATACCAAGAGAACATTTCATGCAAAGATGGGCTGAATAAAGGACAGAAATGGTATGGACCTAACAGAAGCAAAAGATACTAAGAAGTGGCAAGAATACACAGAAGAACTATACAAAAAAGATCTTCATGACCCCGATAATCATGATCACTCACCTAAAGCCAGACATCCTAGAAGTCAAGTGGGCCTTAGGAAGCATCACTAGGAACAAAGGTAGTAGAGGTGATGGAATTCCTAAAAGATGATGCTGTGAAAGTGCTGTACTCAATATGTCAGCAAATTTGGAAAACTCAGCAGTGGCCACAGGACTGGAAAAAGGCAGTTTTCATTCCAATCCCAAAGAAAGGCAATGCCAAAGAATGTTCAAACTACTATACAATTGCACTCATCTCAAATGCTAGTAAAGTAAAGCTCAAAATTCTCCAAGCCAGGCTTCAATAGTATGTGAATCATGAACTTTCAGGTGTGCAAGCTGGATTTAGAAAAGGCTAAGGAACCAGGGACCAAACTGCCAACATCCATTGGATCACTGAAAAAGCAACAGAGTTTCAGAAGAACATCTATTTCTGCTTTATTGACTATGCCAAAGACTTTGACTGTGTGGATCACCACAGATTATGGAAATTTCTTCAAGAGATGGGAATACCAGACCACCTGACCTGCCTCTTGAGAAATCTCTATGCAGGTTAGGAAGCAACAGTTAGAACTAGACATGGAACAACAGACTGGTTCCAAATAGTGAAATGAGTGTGTCAAGGCTGTATACTGTCATCCTGCTTATTTAAATTATATGCAGAGTACATCATGAGAAATGCTGGGCTGGAAGAAGCACAAGCTGGAATCAAGACTGCGGGAAGAAATATCAATAACCTCAGATGTCCAGATGACCTCATGGCAGAAAGCAAAGAACTAGAGTCTCTTGGTGAAAGTAAAACGGGAAGAGTGAAAAAGTTGGCTTAAAGCTCAACATTTAGAAAACTAAGATCATGGTATCTATCATGAAGTCCCATCACTTCATGGCAAATAGATAGGAAACAGTGGCTGACTTTATTTTGGGGGGGCTCCAAAATCACCACAGATGACTGCAGCCATGAAATTAAAAGATACTTACTCCTTGGAAGGAAAGTTATGACCAAACTAGACAGCATATTAAAAAGCAGAGACATTACTTTGCCAACAAAGGTCCATCTAGTCAAGGCTATGGTTTTTCCAGTAGTCATGTATGGATGTGAGAGTTGGACTATAAAGAAAGCTGAGTGCCAAAGAACTGATGCTTTTGAACTGTGGTGTTGGAGAAGACTCTTGAGAGTCCCTTGGACTGCAAGGAGATCCAACCAGTCCATCCTAAAGGAAATCAGCCCTGAATATTCATTGGAAGGACTGATGTTGAAGCTGAAACTCCAGTACTCTGGCCACCTGATGAGAAGAGCTGTCTCATTGGAAAAGACCCTGATGCTGGGAAAGATTGAGGGCAGGAGAAGGGGATGACAGAGGATGAGATGGCTGGATGGCATCACCGACTCAATGGGCATAAGTTTGAGTAAACTCTGGGAGTTGGTGATGGACAGGGAGGCCTGGCGTGCTGCAGTTCATGGGGTCTCAAAGATTCGGACACGACTGAGCAACTGAACTGAACTGAACTGAACTGAGAGTATAAAATCCACAAGGACAAAAACTACTGTCTGTCCTGCTCATACGTATTTTCTGTGTTCATTGACACACAAATCACTAAGTACATGCTGAATGAATTCAATAAGTGAATATGTATTACAAGGTCAATATTTTAAATAGTATCCATTTTTAACTTTAAATTAATGTCTGGCATGGATTTTGCCTCCCACATGACTTCCCCAAATTAATAGCATGAGTTGTCCTACAATTCCAAAATATAATGAATGCTCTCATTCATGAGAGCAAATCAATGAAAGGAGTAATAACCATCAAGATGTGCTTCTCAACTAAAACATTGTAAAGATTTAATCAACAGGTACATCCCTGCGAGTAGAAAATAACACTGGGTTTCACTGTTAGCTGAGCAATTCACCCTGGCCCGGACAGGATTCATCAGGAGATGGGGATCCTGAAGTCAGTCGCTTGATGATTGCCAATCATTTCTGAATACTGCCCTCCTTTTTAACAACAAAAGATATCATGAACGCCCACAACAACATAGCTGTAATGTTAGCATACATTAATTAGGGAAATGCGTGTGTACATGATGAGTCACGTCTGCCTGTTTGTGACCCTATGGACTGTAGCCCACCAGGCTCCTCTGTCCATGGAATTCTCCAGGCAAGAATACTGGAGTGGGTTGCCATTCCTACTCCAGGGCATCTTCCCAACCCAGGGATTGAACTTAGATCTCCTATGTCTCCTGCACTGCAGGTGGATTCTATACCACTGAACCACCTGGAAAGCCCACTTAGGGAAATATGTAATAACAAAAGATTATGCACTAAATGAAATTGTATGTTGTTAACCACAACAACTGTTCTACACACTAAAAATATAGTTACATTATATGTTCATATAAGTTCTTTTACTTAGCCTACATAGGATGCTTCACATGACTCAGGAAATAACCTCAAGTCTTCCCAGAAGTCCACTATCAAAAGGGCATAAAGTAACCAAAAGCTTCATTATGGATATTTGAACCTTATAAATGGGAGTCCATCATAGTAATACAATTTAAGCATAAAAAATGAGCTCAAGTAACTTAAAAAAACAAACAAAAAAACTAGTGTTTTGGAGTCAGACTTTGGACCCCCAGTTACTAGTGTGTGATCTTTAAAGTTTCTACCACCCCTACACCTCAGTCTGCTCGTCTACAGAGGAAGGACCAACACCGGCTCTCGATCCTCAGGCAGGGCTATGATGAGGATGAAGCGAGTCGGTACGTGGAAGACCCTCAGCAGAGCGCGTGGATCGTCAGTCAGAGCATCTAAGTGCCGCTGCTGCTCGCCACAGTCCGTCAAATCCAGCATTCAGGCCCTTGTCTCTCAAAGTCTGATTATAAACTCACCATATGTTATACCTTTTTGCTACTAAAATTTAGAAAGACAAGGCTGAAATGAAAGGTCTCAAGAAAAAACAAACCCTGCCATGAACATCTGTGGAAACCTTGAACATTTGTTAAACTATAAGCACATGTATACATAGGCTCCATGGTGGGTTAAACACCACTTTGGTGGGCACAACAATTGCACAGTATTTGTAAGAAGACTTCCGATGAGTACCATATAGACATGTAAAGATACAGCATTGTTTGCCATTAAAAAAAAGTTTCCCAGAGCATTTTTGGTAACACTAAAGAGGACAGTTCTAAACAATCCTTTTCTCCCTGACAAAGCAGCTTTACTAATAATGAATTCACTGCCAGCTTTCACCGGAGGCCGAACTTTCAGAAACCCTTTAAATGCAAAACTAAGTGTATCCCTGTTTCATTTGAATGTGCAATAGGATACGAAGGAGTTCTCAGGGGACCTGGCAAGGTCTGTGTACTGACGATTCGATGCCTGCTGAGATGGGCCCCAGCCCACAGGTGACACTCGACTGCGGACTGAATCTTCCCACCTACAGCTCAGGCCCCTTTAAAGTTAATCTGAACACACTGGACAGGAGAGGAAATGAAAAGTGAGTTTTTCTCCTCTACCGTGGCCCTGGGACTTCCTGAGCTTTCCATTCCATTGCTGATTGGCCCAGAACTACTGCTTCCTTCTAACTATTCCCAGTTGTGTCTGTCAAGACATAATTAGGGCTGCACGCTAAAGAGCAGTGTTCAGATGTAATAGCGCCATTAAATCCGACAAATGTTTCTTACTTTCACCCTCAGGACAGCAGGAAAAATAACTATTACCATTTGACATCTTGGCTCAGTGGAACCTTCATATTTTTAAGCCATTTTATACATAATTTGCAGAAATATAAGTAAAAGGAGAGTGAAAACAAGGCAAAAAATGTTGCCAGCTCTGCATTTATTTCTGATTTGTCTAATAATTATGAAATGTTAGTTTTTCCTCTTTTCCAAGTGGAAAATGAAAAAGTTTTCACTTTCAACTATGTTCAATTAAACCTAAAAGTTGGCTAGAATGATGCTTCCAGTCTTAATTACATTCTTGAAACAGAATATAGAATTGGAGAATGGGCCCAAAATTAGAAAAACCAAAGGTGACAATTTATTTCACTATTGGATCATTCTTATCTAGGTGATTTCATCATTCTTCCATTTTACTAGTCTTTTTTAATGCATATTTGGGAATAACTGATGAGTAATGATGAGTCATAATAAAATAATACCTATGATGTTAAATAGCAAGATGTTTCAAGATACAGAAAACATGATCCATAAGATCCCACACTGTAACTTAAATTTATATAAGGGTACAATGGACCCATGTGGTAATGGCAAGGCAGAAGGAGTTTTATTCAACTAAAAAATTAAATAAATTTTCTCTTTGTGCTTTTCACAACCTCGAATAAAAACCATGAAATGCCAATCCTTCAAAAAAAAAAAAAATGCTCTAAACTCAAAATCAAAAATCAGAGCTAATCAATTCTAACAATACCCCAAAGGTTAACAACACTTTTTCTCAAATTGTGTTGAATGTTAATACCAGAATAATTTAAAATTTTAAATGTAAATAATATCAGCTATTAAGTTAGAAACACTGTTTTAAATGAAAGATGGAATAAAATGGATATTTCACATTACTAGTAGTACTGTAAATTAATATAAAATTTTTAGAGGAATTTCATTAAAATTTTTTAACTTCATAGTCTTAATTCAGTAATCAAATTTTCAAAACTCAGAAATAATCTGAAATACTGAGAAAACCATGAATAACAGCATGTATTACAGTGATTTTTGTGTAAGTTAAACCTTAGAAGAGGACTAAATCTTCAAGACTAAGGGATGTCCGGTCACACAGTCACTTAAAATGACCCTCAAAAGGAATTCCCGGATGGTCCAGTGGTTAGGACTTCAGGCCCTTACTGAGTACGGCCTGGGTTCGATCCCTGGTTGGGGAACTAAAAATACCACAAGCCTGTGTTGCAGCCAAAAAATCTTTTAAGTAAAATAAAACAATGGTTATAAAGATTATCTAGCAACATGGAGGAAGTAATACTCTTCATCTTTCATCTCAGACAAGACCTCTTAACCATCACTCTATAGCTGTGGGGCAGATACTCAAAAGATATTCACTGAGTAAGCACCACAAATCAAAATCTCTAACAAACCTGCAGCATCTTCACACCCCCATCCTACTAACAAACCCACACCAAACCCTCTGAATCTATCGTATACATTTCCTGTTCATGCCGACATCTGCCACCGTCTCCAAATAAAAACTATTTGATGGCTAGCACATAGGTGAATTAATTAAATGAAAAAGTACAGCATATAAAACTTTATGTTGTAATTAAACTATGTTAAATGGGCACAGGTAGATACACACACTTTGAGGACATCATAGTAACAGTTGTTACATGTTACATAACCATGTTTCAGTTGGAGATTAATTTTTTTTATAGTTCCCAATTTTTACCTAAAAAAAAAAGTTCCCCATCATTTTAAATACATTAATATAAATGTATTTTAATCTAAATTTGTAAAAATATACTTTGAAATTCAATTCCGGTGAGACCTCTATCCTACTGGTATGGTCAAAAATTCATTACGGCATCATAAAATGGTAACTTCTTTTGGAAAGCAGTGTGCAATATCAAAAGCCATACATGTGTGTATACCTTTGCTCTAAGAACTTCTCCCTTGGAAATTTATCATAAAAAATAATATAAAAGAAAAATATGTACAAAGACACTTGAGACAAAATTATAATACTTAAAAAAAAACAGTAAAAGTCTCTAAAATTAAAGAGATTGGTTGAGTAAATTATGGTACATTTTTTTTTTAAAAAGTAAATATTAAAAGTAGGAACTAGGAAAAAAGATGACAGAATGTTAAGTTTAAAAAGCTGAATATAAATAATGTTGAATTAAGAAGAGTTTTTTTTCAGGTCTCTATTAGAGAGCTTTAATTTTTATTTTTTTAATTTATGAAAGTATGATAACACATTTACAGGAGACTTGGAAAATACAGAACAAGGTTACATATAGTTCCACTATATATTACAATTATTTTTTAAGTAGATAAATTAAGATTTTTAGTTGGAGTTTTAATATCAAACTTTCAAAAATTAACAGAATGAATATACAGAGAAGTAGAAGGATAGAGTAAACCTGAAAAGCACGGTGAACCAATTCAACATAATTAAGATTTATACAATTTTCAAACAATAGCAGGATACAAATTGTATTAACTATGTCAATTAACCAAAACTTCTCTTCATAAATGAAAAATGGGTGGATACATACAGGGAAAGTGAAAATGAGGAAAATATGCCCACATTAAAAGTATGTTCTAATAGGACTTTGAAGATGTTTAAAAATGAAAACAAGGGAAGGTAGATACAGATAATTTCAAATTTTTGAAAAGAAAAGCTGGAGTTTCAGAAAGGATAATACAGGTCTTTGCTGAATGATAAAAAGAATTCTTGGCCAGATGCAAAAGTTTCCTTAAAGAAAACAAACAGTAAATATATTCATGTGTAACTGCTGTAACAAAGTTCCAGAGACATTAAATTATTAACAATGCTGTTGTCTTTCTTTGTAAAACAAGCCACCTATGGGTTTAAGTTATATGCTTTGTCATAAGACTTTAAAAACTCTGGGGGGCATTTAATCAGATATCAAACACTAACAGAAAAGGGAAGAGTGCCACCTACTGAACTGTAATCCCTTCCACAGGAAAAAAGAAATCAGTATTCTTATTTAGACTGCAGAGTTAAATAGAATAAAATTCCATCAGGAATAAAATGGTCCTTCCTCTGATGGTGTCACCAGTCAGAATCCAGGCCCCATCAACTCCCCCTTGGATGACCAAGTTCCACCCAGAATTTTCTCTCTCAAAGCCACCCTCCGCCCTCATCACCACCTGATCCTGGCCACTTAAAACACAGTCATCAAGTCCCTCATTCCTTACAGCATACTCGGTAAATATCTGAAATCATAATTTGAAATCATATATAAATATTAGTCTAGTCTTTCTCCTAACCCTCTTAGATTAGAAACTCTAGGAAGGCAAAGTTGGCCCTTTCTGGAGACACACTCCTGTATCTCCCAAAACAAGCAGTGTGCCTGGAAGACAGTAGGCTTTTCATAGCCATTTGATAAATAAATAAAAAATACAATTCTGAATTTTCTTTAGCACTAATAGTACAAGATCGACATACCACCATTGTAAGTGAAGCAAATAACTTGGTATTATTCTATCTGAAACAGAAAAGCTCCATGTAGCCACAGCAGCTAATTTGTTAAATAAAATGCACTTATTATTGCACTGTCCCAGATAAGATTCAAATTCAGCAAAGCAAGAGAGAATAAATCCTAATTTACGACAAAAGCACTCACATTGGGGTCTTAGTCCAAGTTAGCCGTGTAACATCTATTGCCTATTCACCTCTCAAGCTCTCCCTCCGCTACATATGGGAAATTTTCCAAGAAATCTAACTCTGGATATTAGAAACTTCTGAAATTTCTAAGCTTTTATTAAAATCAACAAAATATTTTTTCTATCATGGAAGGGAGAAACAGACAAATGTGGTGCTTAAGGTATGTAAAGCACCAAATGCTTAACTTTGCTAAGGCATTAGATACTATTAATATTTTGCTTATTTAGAAGCATACAAACTATTTTATTTTAACATTGCGAGTGTGCTCTTACTTTTATAAATGCAGACAGATTAAAGAAGAAAACATTTCAACCAGGAAGAGAATTCTGGCCTGGTCCACTGTAAAGTGGAGTCCATCAGAGCTGTGTGTGCTGGAAGCTCTACTCTCCACTCTGAGGTACATGCACCTCTACTTAAGGGCTGAATGCAAAGCTGGAGACAACCATATAGTTTAAAACTCTGACTCAAAAACTTACACTGCAGTGTATAAAAACTTACACTATAAAAACCCACATCCGTGTTGCCAGAGGTAGGGAAATGAAGTCTGATCAGTCCTTATAGATCCTTGCTGCCAATTTCAAACAGGCACACTGAACTGCACCACTGACAGTACAGAGTACACAGCAAATCCTAAAAGTCCAACACCTCAGTCTCCTTAACAAATACAGTGCATTGGAAGGGGGAAAAGGGAGGAGGAGGGGGCAGGGAATTCGGAGTGGGGCCTGTAGATGAAAAGAAACTTAAAAGATACAAGAAGTGGGGAAAAAACAAAAACCGTGGTGGATGTGAAAAGAAATCAAAGTGTCTAGGGATACACATTTGACTGATAAAACTATTAAGAAAAACAGAACAGTATTCCCTATAACAGAGCAAAAAGAGTGGAGAAGAGAGGAGGGGTGGGCACACAGCGGGCTCTGCAGCAGCTGGTGAAGTTCTGTGTTCTGAAATGGGAGGTGGTTAACAGGCATTTGCTTTTTGTTTAGTTGCTAGGCCGACTCTTTGCAACCCCACGGACTATAACCCGCCAGGCTCCTCGGTCCATGGAATTCTCCAGGCAAGAATACTGGAGTGGGTAGCCAGTCCCTTCCCTAGGGGATCTTCCCAACCCAGGGATTGATTGAACCTGCATCTCTTGCATTGGCAGGTGGATTCTTTACCACTAAGCCAACAGGGAAGCCCTAAGAGGTGTTTGCTTTATAATAGTTCACTAAGCTATACCCACTCCTCAAAAAAAAAGATCAGTAAATAAGGATAAACATTGCCTTGAAGTCAACCAGTCAAGTGGTACTTGGTGATCTCAATGAAAGTGACTTCAAGAGAAGGATGGAGGAAGTCAGACAGCAGCAGCTTGAAAGACAAATGGTAGGAACTGAAGTGGACACACATCCTTGAGTCAAAACATTTCCTATTAAGAGACCTAGAAGGATTCACACCTTAAACACATTAATTACTCTTGGTGAATGAGAGTATGAGGAAAATGAGGAGGACCTTTCGTTTTAAACTGAATATACTCGGAAAGTTTTTTTTTTTTTTCCCCCAACATGCTTGTGTTGCTCTTCAAAATTCTTTTGAACCTGTAAATGTTTGTTTTTGAAAGTGCTTCATAATGTAAGCCCTGGGAGAGAAGAGACAAATGGAGAAGAATTTCAAATAATTTCTGCAGAAGAATTTAACTTGTGGAAATACTCCACCTTCTCCAATGCATTAAAGTGAAAAGTGAAAGTGAAGTCACTCAGTCGTGAGAGACTCTCAGTGACCCCATGGACTGCAGCCTACCAGGCTCCTCTGTCCATGGGATTTTCCAGGCAAGAGGACTGGAGTGGGGTGCCATTGCCTTCTCCATTAAAGGAGGAGTAAAGTTATACTTTATAACTCCCACTCCTTAACAGTGGTCTGTGCATCAGGGATTCTTTCCAAAGGTGACAGCGTAGGAAGAGGGAAAAGAGGGCACCTTCAGAGTGGATATACCGAGAAACACTACCTCTGCCACATGACCAAGGTCAGCATCAACAGTGATCAACTGCGTTGATAGGATCGTACCTTTAATAAGATACGATGAAAATGGCACTTCACAGCTGTGGTCTTCCTCCCCCAAAAGCTGTCACTCCAGTGCAATCATGAGAAAAGCCTGACCAATTCCAGCAGAGGGGCACCTATAATACCTCTGACCAGTACTCCTCAAAACTGTCACGGTCATCAGAAACGGAAAGTCTGAAAACTGTCAGAGTCAATAAGAGCCTAAGAAAACACAACTACAGTCATGGGCATATGATATGGATGGAACAGAAAAAGGGTATTAGGTAAAAACTAAAGATAACAGACATTAATAATGCATAATAATAATGTATCAACGTTGGTTCATTAACCATAACAAACATCCCATAGTAATACATTAATATTACATGAAACTGGGTACAGGATTTTCCTATAAATCTAAATCTATTCAAAGAAAGTTAACTTAAAAATTTTTAAAAACCCTAAAAGTAGCAACATCACAGTACCCTGACCAAGTTTGCTAGTTTGAGGTTGTTAAGTTTCCTACAATAAATAAAGCAGAGTAAATGGTTTCTATTTCTTTTTTTCCTTCTCAAATGTTACCAATCAATAGATCACCTAGAAGACCAGTGATCTACTGACCATACTTTTGAGAACCGAACAATGACTCTTCACGCATTCCTTGGCACAACTAAACAGGAAAGAAAAATACGTTACTGTTGTGAATCTGAAAATACATATGGCAGGCTGGCGGGTGGGTAGTATTCTTGGGTAAAACACCATGGGTACTGGCCATCAGAACTTTAACAGTCTACGCAAGATATGCATTTATAATATCCTTTCAAAGAGGTTTCACTTGTAAACACATCATCAGTTATAACAGGTAGAAATTCACCTCTCATCCTCTCCCACCCCATCTTCACACAGCTGCCAGTCAGAGAGCTCCTCCATCAAGCACACACCCCAGGCCAGTTGTTAAGTCTGTGTCTCCTTAGCCCCTAAGCATGTGATTAACACTGTTTTAGATTTATTCTTATTGTTGAGTCATTTCCTCAAATGTATACTGTCCTTCAAGGGAAAAGGAAATTCCTCAAGAGTGAAGAAGCAAGATGGGAAGGGGACCGACATTCGTTATTATGTGTTAAGCACTGTCCTATTTTACATAAATGTCTTACAGGATCTCTCCCTCAGTTCTCACCGACACTCTCCCTCAGTTCTCACCAACACTATATAATACCTGCCTTACAGACAATGGAAATGCCATTGGGAAAGGTAAAGTGACTTCGTGAGACTGTAAACTCAGTAACTGAGTCACAGCCGAATGGCTCCATGAAGCGAGTGCTTCCTCTACAGTTCCTCAACCAGGAACCGAACCCACACCCTCTGCACCGGAAGGCAAAGTCTTAACCACTGGACCACCAGGGGGACTCCCCCCATGCTTTTCTTGATGTAAACCAAGTTGAAAGACTAGTAAGAGGATAGCCCCATGACAGAACTTTGCTAGTAAGATTTCATGACTGACGGCTGACCATGCCTGTGGCTCTTAGGAAAAGAAAACAAAACACTTGGTGGACAGATGTTATTACCAAAGTTGTCCACATCTGTACCACACTGTGCACCACTAAGCAGAACACCGCTGCTGCTGCTGAGTCGCCTGCCGTGTCCGACTCTGTGCGACCCACAGACGGCAGCCCAGCAGGCTCCCCCGTCCCTGGGATTCTCCAGGCAAGAACACCGGGGTGGGCTGCCGTTTCCTTCTTCAGTGCATGCATGCATGCTAAGTCGCTTCAGTCGTGTCCTGGATACTTTCTAATGTACTGTGCTGGTGGGAAATAAGACTTCAGGTTGTAAATGACTTACTAAGTTGACGTGTTTGGCTGTATTAAAAAATGGGTAACCATAGGACCGTATTTTATGTTCTTTTCCCTGAATAAAAGGTTTTAATAAGCATCTTATTGTACCATCTATCATTACTATAACCTTATGAACAATATGCACATTATATGAATCAGCAATATTTCTGCTCCTTAGAAACTCCACAAGTGTTAGCTGGAAAAAGAAGTGGTCAAGGCTTATGTTATTTTCCTCTTAGAATGTTTATAATTTTTATTGCAGAAACTTCAAATAACGTCTCTTCTTTTGCTTCAAATAATCCAAAAGGGGAATCCAAAAATTTACTATCATAATTTCAGAGAGCAGTCAGTAGCTAAAATCACTGAATCATTTTTCATTCTCCTTCACTACCCAGTACAAATTTGCTATCTTAGCTACATTTTCTTAGCAGTAAACATGATGACCATATCACTTTGAGAATTTCATTGTGTATAATTTGCATGCCATAAAAATGAAACAAGAAGGTTAAGCATAGACTATAATCAAAGTCCTAGCTTTGGTTCTGAGTAGTGAGCTCATCAGGGCTTATTACAGTATTAAAAATAATTAACTCTCCAAATTAATAAATGCAGGCCATGCAATGACCAGAGAGGAACCTGTGTGTGAATCAGGAAGTGAGATTAATTGAACCTGAATTCAAATTAAAAAAAAAACAGAAACAGATTTAAACAACTTGACTACTAAACAGGAGGTTGAATGGGAGGCAAAATGATATGAAAACTACAAAATAGATTTAGAGAGCTCCAACGTGCACAGAGAAAATGGACTGTATAACTCCTTATATGGAGAAGACAGTAGTTCCAGCTCAAACACATGCCAACTGACGACACACGCAGTCTTGCTGTCAAACTTTACCAGTGTCTCACTCGCTGAAACGATGCTCGTATCACTCTGAGAATCACTAATGTGCCAGTTACTTACAACAGTATCTTTCCTTCAGTTTTCCTACGTAATGGCTTCAGTTTTCTCCCAGCATTTGATGACCATTCATGTTTTCTTAGCACAATTTCAAATTTGGGGTACTTCTAAGTAGCATTTTAAGCGTACCTGTATACTTCTAAGTGGCACTTCATCTAAAAACAATTTCAGAGCCATACAAAGGCTATTCTGAAAGTGCAAGAGGACACATCACAGACTAACTTACTGCTTCTCTCATGAAGAGGAGTCCTTTGCAACCCAGTTAGCACCAGGCCTCGGCCCATGAGGAAGCCCTCCTTTGATGATGTTGACACTGAAATGATTTGTTATTAAAGTAAATATACGCTTAGAGAAACTGTAACAAATATAAGCTTCTGAGATCAAGAACACAGACATTAGAGAATGAGGGGTTTAAAGAGAACGCTTTTACATAAGGAGGTTACAAACAGTAAGACTTCCTCTAAGGTAATAAAGGTTCAGTTCAGTTCAGTTCAGTTGCTCAGTAGTGTCTGACTCTTTGCGACCCCGTGAACCACGGCACACCAGGCTTCCCTGTCCATCATCAACTCCTGGAGTCCACCCAAACCCATGGCCATCCAGTTGATGCTGTCATCCAGCCAATGCTGCCATCCAGCCATCTCATTCTCTGTCATCTCCTTTTCCTCCTGCCCTCAATCTTTCCCAGCATCAGGGTCTTTTCCAATAAGTCAGCTCTTAGCATGAGGTGGCCAAAGTATTGGAGTTTCAGCTTCAACATCAGTCCTTCCAATGAATATTCAGGACTGATCTCCTTTAGGATGGACTGACTGGATCTCCTTGCAGTCCAAAGGACTCTCAAGAGTCTTCTCCAACACCACAGATCAAAAGCATCACTTCTTCGGCACTCAGCTTTCTTCACTGTCCAACTCTCACACCCATACATGACCACTGGAAAAACCATAGCCTTGACTAGAGGGACCTTTGTTGGCAAAGTAATGTCTCTGCTTTTTAATATGCTGTCTAGGTTGGTCATAACTTTCCTTCCAAGGAGTAAGCATCTTTTAATTTCACTGCTGCAATCACCATCTGCAGTGATTCTGGAGCCCAGAAAAATAAAGTCAGCCACTGTTTCCCCATCTATCTGCTGTGAAGTGAAGGGACGGGATGCCATGATCTTAGTTTTCTGAATGTTGAGCTTTAAGCCAACTTTTTCACTCTCCTCTTTCACTTTCATCAAGAGGCTCTTTATTTCTTCACTTTCTGCCATAAGGGTGGTGTCATCTGCATATCTGAGGTTATTGATATTTCTCCTGGCAATCTTGATTCCAGCTTGTGCTTCTTCCAGCCCAGCATTTCTCATGATGTACTCTGCATATAAATTAAATAAGCAGAATGACAATATACAGCCTTGACATGCTCCTTTTCCTATTTGGAACAAGTCTGTTGTTCCATGTCCACTTCTAACTGTTGTTTCCTGACCTGCATACAGGTTTCTCAAGAGGCAGGTCAGGTGATCTAGTACTCCCATCTCTTTCAGAATTTTCCACAGTTTATTGTGATCCACACAATCAAAGGCTTTGGTATAGTCAATAAAGCAGAAATAGATGTTTTTCTGGAACTCTCTTGCTTTTTCGATGATCCAGCGGATGTTGGCCATTTGATATCTGGTTCCTCTGCCTTTTCTAAAAACAGCTTCAACATCTGGAAGTTCACGGTTCACGTATTGCTGAAGGCTGGCTTGGAGAATTTTAAACATTACTACATGTGAGATGAGTGCAATTGTGCGGTAGTTTGAGCATTCTTTGGGATAGGAATGAAAACTGACCTTTTCCAGCCCTGTTGCCACTGCTGAGCTTTCCAAATTTGCTGGCATATTGAGTGCAGCACTTTAACAGTGTCATCTTTCAGGATTTGAAATAGCTCAACTGTAATTCCATCACCTCCACTAGCTTCGTTCGTAGATACTTCCTAAGGCCCACTTGACTTCATATTCCAGGATGTCTGACTCTAGGTGAGTGATCACACCATATGATTATCTGGGTCATGATGATCTTTTTTGTACAATTCTTCTGTGTATTCTTGCCACCTCTTCTTTATATCTTCTACTTCTCTTAGGTCCCTACCATTTTTGTCCTTTACTGAGCCCATTTTCGCATGAAATGCTCCCTTGGTATCTCTAACTTTCTTGAAGAGATCTCTAGTCTTTCCAATTCTATTGTTTTCCTCTATTTCTTTGCACTGATCGCTGAGGAAGGCTTTCTTATCTCTCATTGCTATTCTTTGGAACTCTGCATTCAAATGCATATATCTTTCCTTTTCTCCTTTGCTTTTCCTGTCTCTTCTTTTCACAGCTATTTGTAAGGCCTCCTCAGACAGCCATTTTGCTTTTTTGCATTTCTTTTTCTTGGGGAAAAAGACAGGTTACAGATACAAATAAATGCAAAGGTGGGGAGGAGACAGATTCTTAGCAGCTATTTAGGAACTGGGAATGACTGATTTCCAAGTGTGAAGATTTCCAAGCAGTGCTGTTAACGCACCATTAGACAGGAAAGGAGGAGAAACCAGGAACTTCTATAGGCAAGACCCTACAAACAACGCTTAATTGAACTCGGTTCAAGAACACCTACTGAAGTATGCTTTGTATCACATTTACTGGTGAAACTCACTGCTGCCTTCAGTCAGGAATTAATCTCTAAGAACTTGAAGAAGGAAAGTGCTAAGCTGTCAAGTAGAGTCTTTTTCCAAGGGACTCAAACCAGACAATTATGTCAGTTTTCTATGTCTAAACTGTTCCTTAAACAATATAGCATTACCATATGATCCAGCAAGTCCTCTTCTGAGTACAGATGCCAAAGAACTGAAAAGCAGGGCATCAGGTATTTGCAATGTTCATAGCAGTATTATTCACAACAGCCAAAATTGAGAAACAACCCAAGTAGCCATCACAAAATAGATGGAAAACAAAATATGGCTTAATATGCACAATAAGGTATTGTAAAAGGAGGGAGATTTTGACACTTGCTACAACATGGATGAATCTTGAAGACATTATTTCGAGTGAAGCAAGCCGGATAAACAGATACGTAAAATTCCACTTACATGAAATACCTACAGCAGTCAAATCTGTAGACAGAAAACAGAATGATGGCTGCTAGGAGCTGAGAGGAGGGGGCAATGAGGAGTTATTGTTCAATGGTTACAGAGTTAGAGACGAAAATGTTCTGGAGATGAACAGTGCTGCTGGCAGCATAACAGTGTCAATGCACTTAAAGCCACTGAACTGCACGTTAATAAAAAAGTTATAAAGTTACTTCTGCCATCATTTGCATTATCCTGAAGCACATCTATGGTTTTAGAATCTTAAAAAGGTAAGAAATTGCAACTTTTCTGTTTTGTTAACAAGAAAAAATGTTTTGTATCTGCAATAGAGACCACAAATTACATATGTATCTCTTTAGAATCTTAGTGAACCTAGAAGATCAACAGGTAAAATCCTGCAGGAAAAAAGGAACTCTTCAAGGATTGACTATGCCTGAGTAGGTATTATTTTGCAATAAAAATTCTGTATGACCAAACATAAATATTTCTACTCATCATAAAGATACAGATAAATCTACATAACATTAGTGAATGTTCACCCACTGTTTCCAGTATCATGCAACTCACGTCACAGTAAATGGGGAGAACAACCCCAATTTTATGCTTCAAAGCTTTTCTCATTTACTTAATATCCTATTCTCATTTACCACTGTCTCCTGAAAGGCTTTTCTCTGAGGTCACCTTCGGTTCTCCCCTACTTAAAATTTACAAAGGAAATTAATGCCTTCATGATTCCAGGGCTCTGCCTGCTGAGGCCAGCTACAAGTTTGTTGCCTTAAAGGTTAGAACAATTTGTAAGTAAGATGAAAATACTTTTTTTGCATTTCTAGAATTTATATGTTAGCATAACATTTTATATAATTGTTAGAAAACCCAAGCAGATTAAAAACCCATTAAAATAGTTACAAATACATGAGCAAGAAACAAAAACCCCCACAAACCTTCTTGAGAAGACACAATGGGTGGCATGTAATCAGGGATGTACTCTTTTCTTTCCTCTGCATCTTTACTTCCAGGTTGAGGAAACTGAAGAACGTTGTTCTTGCTAACAGGAAATGAAGGGATCTGATGTGGGAAAGTGACGGGTTCAATATTGTGGATGTAGTCTTCTAGTTCATGAAGACTAACCCCCATGAGTTGGAAAGCTTCACCAACATCATCCAAAATTGGGTCTGTCCGGCCATCTGAAACAAAGTCAAAAGCAGAGCAAATTATTTTAAGAAAACTCCATGAATATCTTTGAAAGCATTAAGAGAAAAAGTACTAGGTAAATATGCAGCTCAGAAACAAATATACTATATACTTAGGACTCAATTATTGGAAAGAGTTTCAACAGAACATCGTACTGTTTAAATATTAGGAAGCTGACTCTGAAAGTCGATTTAAATACAATCTGATGACCAGCCAGAACACCACAGATAATTCACACTAACAACCAGCCAGCACAGAACTAATGTCAAAAGTAACTTAAGGATGGTCAACAGCACCTGGAACAGTGGCTGACACAAAGTAAATGCTTGTTATTATTTTTTGTCAAATATGTAGAATGCTGAGATAGGTAAATGTCCATTCCACTTTCTCTCTGTTAGTGATACAATGCTGGAACCTACAACAGTGGTTGGCATACAGCTGGCACTCCATAAACATCTGTTGAATGAATTATACCACTGAATCAGAATTTTTTAAATATAAGAAAATGTGTTGACAGGACTTAGATGATACAGGTAATTTAAATATATATGCAAAATTTATTTAGAAGATACTATATAAAATGGGTAGAGATAAAATGATAAAGCATTAGATATAGTGAGATTCTCTTTAGAAAAGGAAGTTCTTTCTCTGCCTGTCCTTAGCAGAACTTAAGGTCTCTACATCTTTTAAAATTTCTATGAAAATTCCAGTTCCAGATTTCCGATAGTCTATTTCTTTTTTTTTTTTACTGTAATCTCTTAAAATCATATCAAATTCGGTTTGCCTGAAATTAAATCATGATGTAAAATGGAAAAGAATAATACACAGTTTGCACAAACTAGACATGCTTGCTAACACCCATTCAGAAAACTTGTGGAAAGATACACATTCAACTTTAACAGTTTTCGGGGCTGAAAGCAGCAGACAGGGGAAGACCTGAAGCATGAGACTCCCATCTAACTTCAAGAATTTTATACTCTGAATTTCTATACAAGTATAGGTTACTTCTGTGATGTATAAAAAAGAGAGAATACATAAAATGAATGCCTGTTCTTCCCCTTAATGACAGGCAGGCATTTTCAACTCTTTGATCCTTATTAAAAGCACTATTCTTTTCTCACTCTAAAAAAATGTGATCCTCTTGAATTCCTCCACATTTGTGCAGTTTCAGCCCAAGACCTTCCAGTCCTTCCCCGGCCCCATCCTTGTTCGCCCTGGCTTTCAGCATTTTTCCTTTCACTCTGTTCCCACTCTCCCCGTCTCAGCACTGCTTCAAGCCCTCCTCGGTGCATCTCTAGTACATTTCACCGACAGTGCAACTGTCTTCAAGTATCACTTTCAGTACCCTACCCCCTCCACACAAGTGTGCAGTGTTTCCTACCTCTGTCTTTGAAGTCCCTCCCTCACCTGATTTTTCTCCATTTAAACACTTTTCTCTAGCACCTTCCAAATGAACTGGTTACATATGCCAAGCTGGCTGCCTCACTGAATCCCACTTGATTATCTCAGGTTATGCGTTTCTTCTACCTGGCGTGCTCCCCACCTTGCACCACTGTGCGCCACGCTTCAACTTAAATCTCGTCTTCCCAGTGAAGCCTGCCCTGGCACCCAGAGTTGCGCATGTGTCTCTCCGGCACTGTCTTTCTTCTGCGGTTACGGCCGATACTGCGCACTACTTTCAGTGCATACACACACAGTTTAATGTATAATAGAGTGCATTCGGAAACTTCTGATCCTTAGTGCTCTGCTAAATCGCTACCTTTGGGAAACTTTTAAATGTACTATTTGTTGAATTAACGGTAACTTCCGATACTTGCTTTTACCGAAGAAGCCTCTTTTTAAAAAGGAACAAATACCATCATTTTGTTTTTACTGACATTTCGACACCCTTGTACACACCTTATGGGCAGGGATTATGCCTAAGTAATTCTATGTCTCCATCAGGTAGCACATATATAAGTGGTGCTCAATAAACGTCTGTCAGAAGGACAAAGGAAATGAAGAAACAGAAGACAAGATTGCATAGTGGGGACCTGATGTTACAGAATTTCAGTCTGAAATAAGAATAGTGGAGAAAAAAGAACCTAAAAGAGTCTGCAACCAGTTAAGTACACCAGGAAGTCGCGTTTTTGAAAAGCCACCAAATCACAATGGGGAGTAATGAACCTGATCATCCTATTCTCACTAAAAGTAAGACAATCATTACAGAGGCTGGGTAATTATCAACGAGGTTCACATGAAGGCAAAACAAGCCTCACCCGATGACTCCAGAATACCTGGTTGCTTGCAGTGCCAGCACCTATCTGGTTCTGTGTGAGTCAGGAAAGGTAACTGTGCATTCTGGGGTATTTTGACCTAAAGGTACAGAACATTCATCCTCATTTAGGGAATTTGGGAGAAGAAAATATAACCAGGACCGCATGTACGGTAACAGTAAACTCAAGGGCCAGGAAGGGAGGAGGAAGGAAAATGAAGCAAAAGCAGAGAGCAGTGTGCTGGTGGTGCAAGGGCAAGACAACAGTGAATGAGAGCCATTCGGCAGCTTCAAGTTCAGATTTGACACAGCTGTGAAATCAAGCGGTCCAAAATGCACATTTTTAAAACTCAAAAAGTTAAAGGACTAAATAGTTACTATGGTAGTGGCTTATCAGTTCAGTTATTTATTAAACAAGTATCTCCTGGCTGCCTATTATATTATGGCATTGTATTAGGTTATATATACATTTGAATACAAATGTAATAAATTTGTCTCCTGGGTAGGGAAGAGGAGAGGGTGAAAGACATACACAGACGATTACAAAACAAGGTATTCAGGGACTTCCCTGGTGGTCCAGTGACTAAGAATCCAAGCTCCTAAGCAGGAGGCCCAGGTTCCATCCTTGATTAGGGCACTAGGTCCCAAAAGCCTCAGTGAAGATCCAAGATCCTGCGTGCCACCACTAAGACTCAGCACAGCCAAATAAATATATTTAAAAAATAAACAAGATGTTCAGTTAACATGGCAGAAATATGCACAGAATTATGAGAAGAGAGATGATGAGTTTCCTAAAGAAAACAATGAGTGAATCTCAAAACAGAAGCCATACTATCCGTGGATAGCAGGCGAAGGACACACTAGGAAACAGCACTCAGGCAGGAATGGTGGGCTTAAAGTGTTTCAGGAAAGGCAAGTAGCATGGCTGCAGATTGAGGATGACAGGACAGCAGAAGATAAGAAAATGTGAGCTCACAAGGAAAAGCGAGTGCTGCTTAAAGAGCTTAGATTTCCAGCCTGTAACTAAGTGGCATATTATTAAGAATGACACAATCAGATTTGTGTTATGGACTGACTAACAGGTTATTCTGATAGCACTATGGAAGTTGGAATGGAACTTGGGATCTAAGAAGTAAAGTGTATCCATGGGTGTCAATTTTTCAGTGGAGTAACCACCTTAACAAAACAAAATGTTCCCTGAAACACTTCACCCAGTTATCCAGCTTACGACCTGAAAAATAATGCCCTGAAAACGTCAATAAGGGTCAATTCCCTCTCCACACACGTCAATGAGATGATGCACCTATTAAATATTCCAACTTTGTAAATGCCACCAGCTATAGATATTCTTGTGGCTTCCCCGGTGGCCCCGTGGTAAAGAACCCACCAGCTAAGGCAGGAGATTGCTGGTTTGGTCACTCGGTCGGGGACGATCCCCTGGAGAAAGAAATGGCAAATCACTTCAGTCTTCTTGCCTGGGAAACCCCACAGACAGGGGAGTTTCGTGGGATGCAGCCTACGGAGTCGCAAAAGAGTCAGACACAACTTAGCCACTAAAGAACAGATACTACCAGATATTCACTTAAAACCCATCTGCTGTAGCTCAGACTACCTGGGGAACCTTGTAAATTGCCTGCGATCTCTCTACCACACTCTGATAACCACTGACATAAAAACACAGACGAGGAGGAAATCAGTTGAGATGTAAGTGAAAGTGAACATAAGTGAACCTGACCGAGTTTCACGGATAGGAGAGATGCTCTCCGTGAAACGAACAGAAACAGAAAGAAGAGGCAGTGTCCCTAACGGAGCAGAGCTGTCAACGAGTCTATGTTGTCAGGAGCTGAAGAACGGCCAGGCTTGTAAGAAGCGGCCGGTAGACGGAGCGCCTGTGACAACTAGTTGTAGTAGTTTGCGGGCAAGGGGAGGGAAAGGACCAAACTAGCAGGGGCTGGAGGGCGTTCTGGAGGGGGCTCTGCACGCTGCCAAAGGAGACGATGATCAAGGCCGATGGTCAGATCGGAGAGGAGGGCAGAGAGTGTGGAGCGCGGAGCGGGGACCCGGCTCCGGCTGCACGCGGGATAAGTTAGCGGCTGGCGAACAGTCAGCAGAGGGATGACTCGAGTTTCCAGGGGCAGTGGGAGCGGAGCGGCGTCGGGGGCCGAGAAGACACCCGGCCGCGGGGTGAGGGCGAAGGGCCAGCACCTCCCGGGCGCCGGCAGAGCACAGGGGAGCGCGGAGGTGTCGCTCGCGACCGGCCGGGCAGCCTCCCGCCCCCAGCCCGGGACTCACACAGCTCCGAGTACCGATGGCAGCCCCGTCCCAGCTGCTGCAGGTAGCGCTGCAGCACGTCCGTGAGGAGGTGGCAGGCGCTCAGCTGCACCGAGTCCCAGCCCAGCGCCTGGCAGATCTGCGCCACCGAGACCCTCAACAACGACCTGGAGTAACTCTCGCACATCCCGCTCCGTGGACTCCCCCGCGGTCCGCGCCGCCGCTTCTCTCCACCTCCGCCGCCCAGCCTTAGCAGGGCCCCCGACTCATCCTCCAGGGCCTCCGCGGCGGGGAAATCGTCCCCCCCGGCCCCCGGCGACCACCTCAAAGCCTCAGCAGCACGGAGCGCGCCAGCCTGAGAGCCGCCATTTTGGCCTCGCTCCGCCTCCCGCTGGACGGTCGCCGGGGCGAGGCAGCACTAGCGGAGCGCGGAGCGGGCCGATGCGGAAGCTCCGCCCCGTCGTCGCAGAGCGATGGGCCCAGTGTTGACTCTCGGGCCTGGGAGGATGCAGGAAACGGCGGCGCGGGGCGCAGGTGGAGGATGCGCCGGAGGAGGCAGGTGCCTGGGGCCTCCTCGGGGTGCTCGCCCGGAGGGGGCCCGGGAGGGCACCGTCGGTGGCTCAGGGTCCGCAGAAGGAGCCAGGGTGTGGGTGTTAGACGTGAGAACCCGAGAGGCTGTGAGTGCAAGGGTGGGATTTAGGGGCGTGGAAACGTCCAGTCGCGGATCTAATCCCGCCTGTGCTTTAAAAAAAAACAAAAAAAACAAAAAGATCTGTTTACCATTGTATAGATTAAATCAGGTCCTAGCTGTTAATCCGGTCATTCGAAACCCTTCACAGTAGGGCGGGGTGTAAGGTGTGGCCTGTGTGGCGCTGACCGCCGGATACAATTTAAGGGGCTAGCGGAAAACGTAATGAAAATTACTAGTATTTTAACATAGTTACTTAAACGTCCGAGTTACCACCCTGCCTCTTTCCTGTCTCGGGTCACTTCTTTCTAATCGCAGCCCTGGTTCCAATAAAATTTCATTTACAAAAACGGGTGTCACGCTAGTGGGCGAGAGTTTGCCAGTGTGCCCTTCACCAGGTCTAGGATCTGACTGTCAAAGGAAGAGAGGACTCAGTTGCCTACGGATTTAAGACTCAAAGTCCTTAAATCGAGCTGGGTGTATGAAGGACTGTTGCCTGCCCTTGAGTCTTTCCCCGCTCCAGGTAAGGGCTACCAGATCTTAAGGAGCTGCAGGAAATCGGGGTTTTGTGATCAGTAGCTCGATCAATATTTTTGACTACTGAGAATACATTTTTAAAATTTATTTATTTATTTGGCTGAGCTGGGTCTTGATTGTTGTGTGTGGGCTTCTCGTCGAGGTGGCAGAACACAGGCTCTAGGTGCACTGGCTTCAGTAGTTGTGGCTCATGGGCTCAGTTGCTTTTTGGCATCTGGAATCTTCCCGAACCAGGGATCAAACCCCTGTCCCCTGCATTGGCAGGCAAATTCTTATTCACTGTACATGCCACCAGGGAAGTCCTGGGAATACATTTGCAAGCTAAACTAATCCCACATTTAAGCTAGATTTAGCCCATAGGAAGCCCATAGGAAGCCAGGCTGCATTGACTCCCCTACACAGTCTTTACCTGTTTTTGCTTTTCTTCTAAAAGCTTCTGGAGTGTTCCTTTCTCCCCTCCCCTCCTCTCTATGCTGCGTTCCTCTGTTGTTGCACCTATCACAATGCATTTAGTATTTGAGTTCATGTGCCTTTCCAATAAATTGAGTTGTTCCATGATTCTACCTTCTCTTTATAGGGACCATTCCAGAACTTTGAACATAATATTCAATTTTAAGTCCCAGAAAACCAATAGAATGGAAAATATACTGCAGCTAAATGACAACCTGCAGACAATGAGCAATACAGTAGGTGGCAGGGTACCTTTATTTTTCTCCACTACAGTTCTATCCCCAAGATTATCAAGGATCTTCTGGATGTTAAATCTCTGGGACACTTTTCAGTCCTATCCTTGCTCGACCATTTTGTAGCCATTTGATAATGTTGAACATTATCTTAATTTTGAAACTCTTGGATCTCATGACACCCTACTCTCTTCTGTTCCTTTAATACTTCTGGAAATTCATTTTACATCTCTTATATCGCTTCTCTCTGTGTTTTAACCCCTTAATCTTTTATTTTGGAGATTTTCAAACCTAAAGAAACATTGAAACAGAAGTACAAACACAGGTACACACATCACCTAGATTCACCAATTGTAAATATTTTGCCACATTTACTATGTACATCTGTACATGCACACATATAGAACTCTTTTTTTTCAGAATAGTTTGAAAATAAATTGCAAACGTCTTGACATTTAACCGGGAAATACTCCAGCATGTATCTCCCCAGAGAAGGACATTCTCCTCCGTAACCGTGTGTCATGGATTCAGTTCTCCGGTTCTGTGGGGGACTGACCTGCAGGTTTACCGAGTGCTCCGAGGGTCTACACCTGTACAAGGAAAGGGGTTTCCAATGCACTTTTCAGGAGGACCTCAGGCAGTCCCATAGGGAGCTCTAACTCGGGATTGACCCTTCACTTCTGTCCTGAGTTGGAACAGAGGGGCTGGACCTTTATATTCCCGTTTTAGCAAATCAGTACCTGAGGAGAGCACGTGATATGGGACAGTTCCAGGGACCACGGAGGCCCTCAGTCCGCCAGGGGAGTGGCCAGTGCATTAAGATGGCCTGTACGGTATTAGTCCCTTCTGGCTGCCGTAACTCAGACTGGGTCATTTCTCAACAAACATTTATTTCTCACAGTTCTGGAGGCGGGAAGTCTGAGAGCAGAGTGCAGCATGGTCAGGTGAGGGCCCTCTCCTGGGGCACAGAATTCTCCTTCCTCACGAGGTGGGAGGAGCTGGGGAGCTCTGTTGGATCTCTTTTGTTAAAGAATTAATCTCATGAATGAGGGCTCCACTCTCCTGACCGTCCCAAAGCCCGCACCTTACACCGCCATCACTTTGGGCATCAGTTATTGTACAATGTTGGCTGCATTCTGTGCTTTGTATCACATCTTTGTGTTTTATTCCATACTTGGTAGCTTGTCCCCCTGAATCACTTTCCCCTATTTTGCCCCTCCCCCAACCCCTGGGCTTCCCGGGTGGTTCAGTGATAAAGAACCTACCTGCCAACACAGGAGACGCAAGGGACACAAGATTCAATTCTTGGGTTGGGATTGAATTTCCTTCCTGGAGAAGGAAATAACAACCCACTTCTGTAGTCTTGCCTAGGAAAATTCCATGGATGGAGGAGCCTGGCAGGCTACTGTCTAGGGGATGGCAAAGAGTTGGACACAACTGATCTACTGAGCGACTGAGTGTGAACACACACCAACTTCTTTAACTCTTTAAGTGTACCACTGATTTATGCCTCCCCTGACCCCCAACGGAAGTGAAAGTCGCTCATTCATGTCTGACTCTTTGCAACCCCGTGGACTATACAGTCCCTGGAATTCTCCAGGCCAAAATATTGGAGTGGGTAGCCTTTCCCTTCTCCAGGGGATCTTCCCAACCCAGGGATCAAACCCAGGTCTCCCACATTGCAGCCGGATTCTTTTACCAGCTGAATCACAAGGGAAGCCCAAGAATACTGGAGTGGGTAGCCTACCCCTTCTCCAGCGGATCTTCTCAACCCAGGAATCAAACTGGAGTCTCCTGCATTGCAGACAGATTCTTTACTAACTGAGCTATCAGGGAAGCCCTGTTAAATCAGTTTAACCAGTCTGAAAAATTTGTCCTCTGCCTTCCCACTGCCATAGTTCTTACCCAGAAGCCAGGGAACCAGCTTGAAGGTTGTACCAACCTGCACATTGTGATCCGCCTCGTGCTTGGGGCTCTGTGTTCCATCTACCACTCCCATGGCAGTCTTTGTGGTGGCTGAGGGGCTGAGCCAGCTCCCAAGTCCTGCCATAGTATCCGCTCCCTCAAACCCTTCGTGTGAGCACGGTCCCAAGTCAGACCCCCCCTCCACCCCCACCCCCGAGGTTTGTTCTGAGACAGATCTCAGAAGCAGGGTCTGAGATGGGAGACCAGTGTAGGGGTGCTCTTAAGATCCCTGCCTGCATGAAGGGAAGGAGTCCACTGGGGAGGGAGATGCTAAGCTGCAGCCCATCCTCAGGAAAGACCTTAGCAAACCCCAGAGCGCTTAAAACTGCCCTGAGCTCAGGCAAGGGGGTATGGCTTTACACCCATGGTGATCAGGCCATGGGTGTGAGCTGCCCAGCAGTGGGGCCATGACTGTGGGCAAGGTGGTCTGCAGCTGAGGCAGTTCCAGTGAGGTTTGACAGCTGAGGGCTGTGTACTGCTGGAATTCTCGGAAGCTAAGGGGATACTTTCTTCAGTCCAGCTGAAGGGGGATCTTTGAAGTGTATCTCAACTTCCGTTACCCCACCATCCATCACATACAACAAACACAAGATTGATACCTGACTCAATGGGAAGTGCATACTCAAATTTTAGCCTTGTTCCTAAATGTCTTTTATAGCTTTTTTAAAAAAAATATCTACTCAAGACTCACTCATTGCACTTAGTTCATTTTTTTTTTTTTTTCGTGCCAAACGGCTTACAGGTTAGCCAGTCCCAACCAGGGATCAAACCCAGTTCCAAGGCAGTGAAAGCCACTGGCGTTCTAACCATTGGACCACCAGCAAATTCGTTTTCCTCTCTTGGTAAGGCTAATCCCACCAGTTGTCTTTTGCTTGGCCTTTCATGACATTTACTTTTTTGCAAAGTCCAGGACGGTTATCTTAATAGGATGTTCTCTGGTCTTTGTCTAATACAAGGATCTTCCTCACTGCCCTTTAATATCCATCCCAGCTTTCCTATTACTCCCATCTCTAATCTGACAACCACCAGTCTATTCTCCATTTCTAATATTTTGTCATATAAAAAATGGTATATACATGGAATCATATAGTATGTAATCTTTCGGAATTCTCACCATAATTCCCTGAAAATTCATCTCAGTTATTGTAAACTGAGTTTTTTCAACTCATTTCTTAAGAAGTGGGTTTTTTCTGATTTGTGGATGTTTAAAAAAATACATACTGTATTCAAATTTTACTTATACTGCAAATGTCTTCCCTCAGTATTTTGATAGTTAATTTTAATAAAGCCCAATTGTCAACCTTTAGGTAATTTTTTTTTTTTGCCATAGGACAGGTGGGATCTCAGCTCCCAGACCAAGGGTGGACTCCTGGTCCCCCGCAGTGGAACCATGCAGTCTTAACCTCTGGACCGCCAGGGAAGTCCTCCTCATTGGGGGATTTTTTTACCTGGTGCCTCAAATGGTACAGAATCTGCCTGCAATGCAGGAGACCTGGGTTCGATTCCTAGGTCGGGAAGACCCCCTGGAGAAGGGAATGGCAACCCACTCCAGTATTCTTGTCTGGATAATTCCATGGACAGAGGAGCCTGGCAGGCCAGTCCATGGGGTTGCAGAGAGTTGGACACGACTGAGCGACGAACGCTTTCACTGTACCCAAAAGCCTTACTTTTTTTTTTTCATTAGCTGTCTTTGCTTCAGACTGTAAGCTCCTATAGAGAAGTATAATTATCATCATATCTTCAGAATTTAAGAGTGCTAACACACAGAATATCAGTAAATACGATGATCACATAAGTGTATCAGGTAACATTTAAACAGCTACAGCACTCATCCCACGGGAGATTCTAAGTATTTTGCAAATATTGATTCATGTAGTCCTCGTAACAACCCTATGAGATAAGTCCTATTTTAATCATTTTACGGATGATAAAACTGAAAGATTAACTCACCCAAGGTCACACAGCTGGTAAGGGCTGAACTAGGATTCTAACCCAATTTGCCCTAAAGTTTACGCTCCATATTAAGAGCTTATGGAAAAACCCAAATAAACTTTTTTGGCCAACCCAACACACAGTCTGGGTCATTGATCATCCCACTTCCAATTAAGTACACAGATGTATTCATCCAGATGTGCAGAGACTTGCCCAGATATGCTTATTAACAATCGTCATGGCAACATTTCAGGGCAACACAGGTAGAGAACTAAGTTTTCAGAGGAAAACAAGTGTCACAAAAACTCAGAAATCAAAATGGCTCTTAAAACATTTCAGGAAAGCTAGAAAAAAGACACTGATTCTGTTCAGTTTATCTTCCTCTGGCAACCTTCTTCTTAATGGTTTTAAAAGAGTAATATACACTAAAGTGTTGATGATGGGCTTTATGTATATTTCTTATAGTTATGTAGTCTTTTGTAATTCCTGTATTACTTTTGCAATAAAAAAAAAACACCCTAAAAAAGTTGAAGTGTTAAGTCACTCAGTCATGTCTGACTCTGCAACCCCAGGGAGTGCAGCCCTAAATCCTCTTAAATAGGAAAAAATTCCCAACATTCTGGCAGGGCCAGCTTGTTCTGTAGAATAGCTCAGGTGCCCAAAGTTAACAGCTATCTAAATGTGAATGTGAAGTGAATATCCTACTGAAATGTTTCTCAGTCCTTGGAAAAGACTTAAACATTTATTTAGAGTCAGTATGTCCCTGGAATTCCCCACCCTCTATATGAGAAACAGTGAACGACTTGGACACAGCACCGCTGCCTTGAGCTGACGGGCCTCTGAGGGTGACAGGCAGGGAGACCTGGGTTGGTGTGGCTGGCACCGCTTCCTTCCACTCTGACCCCTCAGAAGCCAAGCTTTCCATGGCTGTTAGGAAACCAAGAAATCACAAGAGCCTCTTCAACTAGCTTCTTACTAAGAAATTTCAATACAAGTAGGTTAATATTTTGAAGTGTTTTAAGATCTCATTTTGAAAATGGTTGTTCTTATATAATAATTTAAAAAAAACTGATTTTATGTTGAGTCATTTATTGTAAGATAATTTACAAATATCTTGCTGTCTTTAGTAATCTGAACAATGGACCAACAAATTCTTCTGACAAGGACAGCAGTAAGCTAAAAACAAAATCAGCTTGCTGAACTCTTCTTTACCTGAAAAATAAAAGTATACAACAAATAAAAATCAAACCTTTTTTTTGGGTGAAATTAAACATGTCAAGAGATAATATGTATCTAAAGTGGGACCTGAAGAACTGACTTCACATAATAAACTGTTCCTCTACACTAGTGGTTCTCAAGTTCGGGTCCAGGGACCCTTTCACGGGGTCTGTGAGGGCAAAGCTAATCTCTATAACAGTGCTGCTTGCCTGTTATATTCTCATTCTCAAGAGTACACGGTGGAATTTTCCAGAACCTACATGACGTGCAATGTCAGAACAGAACGAATAGAGAAAAGGAGAGGACTGAGCTGTCTTCTGCAAAGTCAGACATCAAGGGGTTCTGAGACCAGGAAGTCTGGGAACCACTGTTCTTCACCAGCCTGTTTTCAGTACTGCAAAGGAATGCTGATTCTTTATCCCCGTCGTTCGTTTGTTTCATATATTCAAGAAGGGAAAAAAGACTGCTGGCATCAGCCACGTGCTCCCACGAGCTGGCTGCTGCTCTAATGGGCAGCCGGTCTTATCTCCCAAGAAAGCAGTTTCCCTGTTGCTGAATTAGTTTCAGTTCTCTCTGATGGGGTTTCTTTTCTGATGGGATAGGGGGAGTGTGTGAAATATTACAACTTTACCTCTTGTCTGAGGATGAAACTTGATTTTCATTAGTCCCTGGGTTATTATATTAGAAGAAAAACACAAACAGAAAACAAGCAGGTCAGGAAGCAATCCATGCTGGTTAATCATGTACAATTTCCAACTAGAAAAGCCCATTTCCTCATTCACTACCTTGAGTATATCACATACTTACCAAAAGAGTCCCTTGAAACAGAGTCACTAACTGTTAGGAAACATTACAGACCTGAATCTGGTTAAAGTAATAAAACCATGTCCATGCAAGTAGGCAGAACTATGAAAGCATACTTTAAATCACAACTTTGCTAAAAATAAGTATATAATATATATGTTTTTTTTTAATTTAAGCTAGCAACTAACACTTGGCACCTCAAATACGGTTTACTCATGCCTTTTATTACCAAATAGCCAAATGTGTTTGTAGTAAATACTAGTCTTTAAGCAGAAGAGCTGATATGTTACAGAGCATGCAAGTTCATTTCATATAAATAATCCATCGTGAGGATTATTAAGGTTAGCACAGCTAACCTTTAATAAAGGATTTAGCTGCCTTTCTAGAAAGTGAAAACTGAACAGTCAATTTCCAGTAATTTGAACTGTTATTAAAATTCTCTTCATGTCCCAATCTCCTCACTTCTCTGCATTTGCTACTTTCAGGCAGGCCCCCACATTCCTAATCAAGAGCTGGGTCCTCCACTCTGCAGAGGCTGTAGCCTCCATTTATTCTGAGCATCCATTCCTCTTTCCCCGGGCTCTCTCTATCTTACAGCCCCCGGACCTTCAGAGTGCAGTTACTTCCCCCAGGCCTCGGCATACTCTCCACCAGAGAAGCAGCAGAATGTACAGCAAGGAGGACATGAATAATATACCTTCACAGAGAAGTCAATGTGAGACCAGCTAAAAGACACAGTTCTAAAAGCTTCATCTATTTCCGTACTATAGATTATAGCAGATTTCCAGTAAAACATGATGTGTAAAGAAAATACCTGGTATTCTACTTCAAATGCTCAAATAATATACCTCCTTAACCCCACGTCATAGAAAACAACCAGGTGGCAGGGAGAGCACCTTAATGGTGCCTATCGAGCTGGTGGGTGGCAGGGCCGCTCATCAGTGCCTGGACTCTGATGCTAACAGAGCAGCAGTGACCAGGAGGACAGGCGGCTCAAACTCAGGCTTGAAAGCAAAGTAAGAGAAGGAAGGCTGTTTAGGACAGCAGAGCTGATGGATCCAACCAACACTGACAGAAAGGTCTCAACCAGTTTATGTGTGTCTCTGGAATCCTGCCCATTTCCATCCTCCAGAGACAAAAAGGACCAACTTCTGTGTCACCTTAGCGATGAACCTTTCCCCCAGTCTTAAACCTGGACCCATATTTTTATATATTCAGCAAACTGTTATTTCTGTCTCTTCTGAAATTGCAGTTCTTAATACACTCATGGCACATTATTCATTCACTCCACACATATTTACTGAGTAAGTGCATGCCAGGTGATGAAGCTACAAAAGTGAATGAGACACGGCCCCTCTCAAGCCACAGGACACAGACAAACCGAAGGGCAGTTCCTAATAAAATGGTGTAAGCGCTGTGATGGAGGGGAACACAGGAAACAGCCCCACTCACACCACAAAGGAGGGTTTTCTGGGGAAAGGAGTCCCCCAGCTCCGTTATGAAGGACAAAGAGAAGTCAGTCAGGTGGAGAATTAAGGGTGCAGGGGAAAAAAAGAATGACATTTCAGGAACAAGCATGTGCCACTTAAAAAATATATTTTCTAATTTGGGAAAGAAATGACAAAGATGCGTTCAGAGGGCATAAAGGGGAGAGAGTCAAGGGATATTTAGAAGAAGGTAAGATTTAGAGAACCTGGTGACCAACTAGCAGGAGATGAGAGAATGAGTCAAAGATAACTTACTACACATTTTATCTTTTGGCACAACTGTCCATATGTTTTCTTATCCTATTAGGGTGTAAATGCCTTGGGACAAAGGATCCTATCCTTTAGCACTGTGTGAGGCATGTAATAATGGGTGTTCAACGGAATCATTTTTTATAGGTTTCCCATTACTGTAACCGTGGTTACAGACATTAACATATCCAGCTAAACAACCAAGACATTTTCTTGAGGAAAGCAGTATTTTAAGAACTATCAAAGGACAGTACTGATATAGAAAACTTAAGTTAATAACTTCCTGACCCTACCACCATTCAATAATTTACAGATTTATATAAAACCAAACTGAAAACCAGTAACTCATAAACTAAGCCTGAATATTTCAGCTGAAACAATAAAATACTCCAGAGATCTCATTTTCATCAAATCTTTATATTCTAAGATAAAGGAAAGAAGATTAAGCAATGGATCTTTTTTTTTTCTGTAACAGACCAAAAAATGGGAGGGGAGAAAGGGACATAAACGTGCCAAGGATAAACGAGCAGGCACTATGAGACAAGAATGCTGAAGGCAACACTCAGTTACTTACAAAGCCGCAGCACCAGAGATGATTTCTATCAGCTCCTTGGTGATGACAGCTTGGCGGGTGCGATTGAATGTCAGAGTCAATTTGTCTATCATTTCGGCTACAAACAAAACAGAAGATTAGACAACAAGATCTAAAACCAGAAAAGAATACCTTGCTCACTAACTCATTCATGAGATGTAAGTTGTTTAATTCAAAAATAAGATTCTGTCTCCTCTGAGTTACTAGAACTAGCCTTTTGAAAAATGTTATGGAGATATATATATTTTTTTGTATCTTCCAAGAATTAAAGTATTTGCATACTTACTTCCTACCAAATAAGACGTTACTTCCTTTAAGGTGAAGAATATAACTTTTCTATCCTCACAGGATCAGAGGCAGAGCCCAGGACCAGACCCCAGCTCTCCTGCTCCTCTTCCAGAATTGCTAACACCCTTTGACATGAGGGAGGGCCTCCACACAGCCTCAGCAAAGGAACGCCCTCAGGACTGTGCTGGGCGCTTACAAGCATTCTTGCTGGCGTTGTCCATGGCCGTCATCCTGGCGCTCTGCTCACTCGTGGTGGATTCCTTCAAGGAGTAGTAGATGATGTTGGCCAGGTTGTATTCTTGGTAATTCCGCAGCACATCAGCATCAATGTCATCATAGATACTCATGCTCTCTGTTGAAATGCAAAGACTGATTTAATCAAGAAACTTCCTGGTGCAAAAATCCTTTATAATCACAGAGAAGTCAATGTGAGACCAGTTAAAAGACACAGTTCTAAAAGCTTCATCTATTTCCATACTATAGATTATAGCAGATTTCCAGTAAAACATGATGTGTAAAGAAAGCACTTGGTATTCTACTTCAAATGCTTAAATTCATAAAACCCAAGAGGCCAACATTTCAAGTAACAGCCCTACATTTCACGCGTATAAAGCCTCTGGGGAGCATCTAGCAGAGAGCCCTGGACTAAGCCATCAGTCAGGGACCGTGTTTTTCAATAAAAAAATTAAGGAGAGAAATGAGACTTGTATAGTGTGATATAAAAATCCCAACTCAACCATATGGTTATTGAAGAAATCTGAAAGTGTCAGGACAGTGAGGGAGGGAGTTTTTCTGAGAATACGAGTCAAAGAGTTAGAGGCTGCTTTGCATTTCAGCAATCAGGCAGCAGACACTTAGCACATTCAAAAAGTCTTCATTAGGGTAAAGTGAGACAGGGCTGCATTTCGTTGACTTAAGATGCAGATGATCGTGTAACTCCTATTTTATAGACCATAAGAAAGTAACACAGCCAATTAGAAATGATGTGCTACTAACTGGAAGAAGCACCTCAATTTTAGAGACATTAAAAAGTGTACCTCTTAGAATAGAAAAAATATAATATGTAGGAGGGGAAAATGGAATTGGTTCCTGAGTATTACTTCCAGAATGCTTCACTGAGCAATGATGACGTTCATATTTAAGGTCAGCCCCCAATGGATATTTATTTATACAATGAATGTTTTATGGTATCATAGAAGCTGCTAACAGATGGCGACAGAAACAGCTCAACATTTTCGTTACTGCTGAAAAAAATGCCACCCTGACAAATACTGTTTTCCTCAACCTGCAAATCTCTCATTTCACAGGAAAAATACTCATCACACAAAATATGCTTACCAGCACTTGAAATGGTGTCAAGGGAAAAGATGGGCTTTTCTTCTGTCTTGTAGGAGATGACAGACCTAGAAATGGCAAAAACGAATGTAAATTCCAAGATTATAATTTCACACTATTAAGGAGACATTTACTCAATTGAAAAAAACCTGAACATAAAAAACGCTTGGATTTCAACATTTTTCTTGCCTGAATCGGTTAAAGATGACAGACCCTTCATCAAATTCATATCCAGAATTTAACAGCTCAAGGGCAATGATCGATGCATCCCCAAAGGTAGGGGGTCTCCTCCCCACTTCTTTGAATGTCACCAGAAACTGGTCAGAATGAGTCCTATGAGAAAACGAAGAGATCACATATAATGGCTGAGTGGAATATTTCTGCACAGGGGAACAAGGAAAAAATACTCTTATGAATCAAGTGATTTCTGAGTGGAGAACGTGGTGTTCACTGAATTAAGGTGCCCCCTACCTTATTATGATCACCCGTCCTTCAGTGCCTGCCCAGGACTGAGGACTCACAATCAGCCTTTCTCGCCTTACATCTCTCTCTGCCTTCACTCCTCTCCTGCCAATTCTAATCAACTGTCATTCATTTCTGGCATTTCCAGGCTGTGACAACTCCTCAGAGTCCTCATTAAAAAATAAAAAAAGCCCTTAGCTTCTGACATTCCTATTGTATTCCATTTATGGTTTGGAAGGAGAAGCAGATGACAAGTAAAAAACAAGGGAAATCTACACATTCTAAGATATCCTGGAACAAAGCTTAAAACAAAGCTTCTCCGTGTGTATAAAACAGAAACCAAAAAGACACCTTGCTTACATAAACTATCAAAGAAACTGCCCGTTACTCACGCCTGCAGCCTTCTACGTAAACAATATATATTCACACTACCTGTGAAGTATACTCCTGATTTTATCACCGACTCCAATAATCTTAACTTCTTTCCCGGCTGCTGCAAGGTTGGCCGCCTCACTTTTTATCTGTTTAGCAACCGAGGAGTGAATAGCACCACAGAGCCCTCGGTCAGAGGACACACCGATGATGAGGTGCTTCTTCTTGTCTTCAGGAGTCTTAATATCAGCCTTTTCATACAGAGCTTAAAAAAAAAAAAAGGTGTAATTACACTAAATACAGCAATAACCTCTAACTTACAAAATGATGCCTTAACTTATCAAGTATCTTTGCACTTATTTACAAAGAGGCTGAAAACCATGAAGGTCTAAATCTCTGTTAAGAGGTCCCTAAACACCAAGTTATCTTAAGTACTGACTAAAAGAAATTACTAGTACAATCAAAGAGCTTGTAATGAGGCCAGACTTAGAGAAAGTGAAAGTGAAGTCGCTCAGTCATGTCCGACTCTTTGCGACCCCATGGACTGTAGCCTACCAGGCTCCTCCCTCCATGGGATTTTGCAGGCAAGGATAGCGACAACTTATCTAGACTTACCAACTTTTTAAATAATTAAAATCTTCAGAGTACAACCAAGAAAGCAGAAAGAAAATATTTACTGAACTGTTCATATAATCTGCACAGCAAGCTTTTACGAAAACCACTGACATTAAAATTCATGGAAGCCATTTTATTTTGGGTGTTACTTTTAACAGCCTCGCTCTGTTGGTCTGGTCTTTGAAGAAGCAGAAGCCAAGAGGCATTCAAATAGGGTTCCATACACATGGATTTGACTGGGAAAATGCCTGAGAGAAGACACAGGAAGGAGGTCAGAAGAGCCATCACACAGGGATGCCTGTCTGACCAGTGGGAAGAAAGGTGAGGAGGGAGCTTCCTGGACTGCAGAGCAGTTGAGGGAAAGCTCAGCAAGGCTGCCAGGGAGCCCCAGGTCTCCACAGAACATGCAGCCTGAGCACCCCACCTGTCAGGAGTGCTCGTGGGAAGCATGTCCCAGGTGCAAACACGGGATGGTTTCAGCAGCTATGCTCTCTAGTTGCAAACCGCATCTTCAGGGCTGCCACATTCCCCCACTGCAACGAAATTCCTGCTATTACCCTTCTTTAGTCAGAGCAGGGACTCTCAAATTTCAATACCTGAGGACCCTCCATAAAAGGCGTAGAAAGGTACATACTCAACTCCAAAGTTCAGGGAAGTGAAGAGAATATTCCTTTTAAGTCTCTCCTCAAGTTTTATATGAAAAGAGCATAAAAAATAAAAATTCCTATTTAAAGTTCTTAGATTTTTTAAAGATTAGCCATTTAATATCCAGCAGTTCGTATTTTTTCAGTTTGAAGGACTTAGAAGTTAACTGGAAGCCTTGACTTGAATTTTTAATATTACACCACAAATATTCTAATCAGATATCCAAGTCAATTTCTTCATTAAGCCAGGCAGAGAACAGGACTCATAAGAGCAAACAGCTGGAGTTGTTAAAGATGGCTAAAACCTAAGGGAACAAGTCTCTGCTATACTTGCTAAGTGAAATTAAACGCAGTGTTTTTATTTTTTTTAAAGTCTTTACTGATTTTGTTACAATATTTTCCGTCCAATATTTTGGTTTCTTGGCCATGAGGCATGTGGGATCTAAACTCCCTGACCAGGGATAACCTACACCCCTTGCACTGGAAAGTGAAGTCTTAACCACTGGACTGCCAGGGAGGTCCCAATATGGCACTTTCAAAGCAAGGAGTCACTTCAACTGAAGCATGGTGTGCTATCATTTTCTCATACAAAATTTTCGTTAGCAGTATGAATGCATGCTCACAAAATATGAATACAAGAAAACTACTGCACAAGGTAATTTCTATCTAACATAGATTAATACACAGATAATACAGACATATCTCTTTTCCTCCATCTTTCAACACTCCGTCCATGTACTCAGTCACACCCATGACTGCCCAGTCAAATTCCACTACAGGGTACCCACACCCCAACCTGCAGTCCTAAAAGATCACATCACATTGTAACAGGATAAAATCAAGCATCTGAGTCTGATGCACTAAACCCCAGTTCTTTTGATGGCATATTTAATAATCTAGGAACAGTCTATCAGAGTACTTTAAAAGGGAGGTGAACACATACAGTGATGAAGAGAGGCAGGGCTGGATGCCAAGTCATACAGGTAAAGTTACGACTGTACTGGACTTGGGTTTTCTCCTCTGCAAAGAGGGGCTCCAACAGTGCCCACCTGCTCAGGACCGCCATGATAGACGAGTGCTGTAAGTGCTCAGGACAGGGATCTCTAGCTTAAAAGGTCTTTGCGATCTGACTGCCTGCCCCTCTTACCCAAGGACCCCACTCCATACACCCGGGCTGGTTTCAGCTCCCTCTCAGCTCGGGCGTATTTTGCTGCTGCTACCATCTTCATAGACTTGGTAATCTTCTGGATGTTTTTGATTGATTTTAGTCGCCTGGTAACTGAAAAACAAGAAGATAAAGGAGTTATAAATTTGTGACTTTATGGAAATATTTTCCTAAACTGCAAGGTAGAATAACTAGCAGTTAGACTACCTGCAAAACTAGTGTTAATATTAGAGTACCAGTAAGTCAGACCCTGCGCTATCTGGACAGCAAGCAAAAACAGCAATGTAGCAGTAAATTATGCAGGTAAAACATTAAATGGTATTGGAAATGGCTTTCAACCAAAAACAAGTTCCATAACATGTTGCACACCGCCCAGAGTACAGTTTTCCTAGTCATCATCACTCTACAGACAACAGAAGGACGACCACCATGTGTCACCTCACAGAGGTGTTTTCAGTGCCACAGACACATGACACAGGTTCACTGTCCGGTTTAACCAAACACGTAAATGGGCTAAAGCAGCACACTCTCAAAAGTATTTTTATTTGTCAAAACTTAGTTTTTCTTAATTCATGTATTGAGGTAAAGTACTTACTATCTTTCAAAGTTGCCATGTTTCGAACTTGGATCCTGAAAATGAAGATGGTAAAAATTTTTTTTAGTTTTTTGGGAAAAAGCTCCAGAAACTTCCAAAGTTAATACATGGACTTAAAGAGTGGCCCATAAAGAAACAATCTATCAAATATAAGACTCTGAATCTATAAAGAGATATGTAAGTCCCTAATACGGACACCAAGCCCTGTTTCAAAGGTCTCATTCTGGTTGCCCTAACATAAAGCTTCCACTGAGGTCACATGGCATTCACACAAGCTCTATTTCCGACTCCATGTCTTAGCCTATATTGTTTCCATGAGAGACAAATCCTTCCTCTTGTCAGGCTATCCAGTTATTCTTAAACTCAAGATCAGCCACTTCTAAAAAGCATTGCTCAGTTCCCAAACAAGTTCCTGACTTCCTCATTTCACCGATAAACAACATAACACTTGAGGGTCTAACATGACCACATGTGTCAAAGAATTCAAAAACCAATTCTTAACTCAACTGAGTTAATTCCAACTCAATCCAGCGAGCTTTTAAGAAGCAAATATTCTGCTCCAGGACTTGGTCTCTGACCACAAGAAGCATACTATTATCTCATAAACAAGATTCATGCAAACTTAAGATTTATATAAATTTCTTCTATTCTTTAAAGCACTAACACATCAAAGTCAAAATTAGTAACAGTTAAAGATTAATATGAGAGGATCTTCCCCTTACTGGTGAAGACAACATGTTATTGCACATACATCATCTTTCAGCTCTTAAATCCATCAAGCACCTGGTGGCCTGGAAAGCACCAAGGGAGGACTGAAGAATCTACACACTGTGCATAAAGGAAGGCCTTAGGGCATTCCAAGGAACTACACGCAGTTTTGAAGCTGGAGACATGGCTTGGGTTAGTAAGTTTAAATATTATTTTATAGGTAGTGGGGAAATGATGAAACTTACAGTTTTTCAATAAAGTACCTCAGATGGCAATGAAAAGCACAAAATGATATTGAATCTTGATGACAGAGGCCACACAGGCAGCTGCTTGCAGTTTCCAGACAAGAGAAGGCAAGAACTGGACCGAGAGGTTGGCAAAGCAATGGGAGACTAGATCTGAGAGCAAGCTGACCCAAAGGCTTCTAATTTAATGACCTAAGTGTTGTAACTTAACCAAGACAGAAAAGCTACGTGGGGGAGATTCTCACTTGTGATAATGAGTTTTGAATGTGATATTGTACAAAATACTACGGGACCAGGTGGAAATGTGCTCCGGGTCTGGGGAAAATACGAGGTATTTTGAGATTAGAGACAGATCTGTACCTATCAACAGACATGATGGTTGATGCCAAAAAAAATTTTTTTTAAATAGAAAAACAAAATAAAAAGAGCTGATCTGAGCTCTCTTTAGGGACAGCTTGATCTACTGAATATATTTTTTGCAAATGAGAAGATGAAGGAAGTCCTCAATCAGCTGTGTGTCCCAGAAAAATGTATCATGTCCTAAGAAATCCTCAGGAACTTATCCAAGAAACCAGAAACATATCCAGTACAATGGAGGGCAAATTGCACAGACAGATAATGGACTGCCATGATCTACTGCGATCACATGGCAGTGTGAGAAAAACTCAAGGAGCCAGTACAGGATGGGGTCTGCAAGATTCATTGCAGACAGCTTGGAAGAATTCTAAGAAGCGTATAATACTGACTAACATAAAAATTAAGGAAGAAGCAGGATCCACTAATTCCTGAGGTAAATAAAATTATGAAGTATCTGCAGTTTGAATACTGAATGCCAGGGTGAAAGTCCAACCACCCCTGGCTCTCACCAAACGACGTCCACGACCCATCCTTGTCATTGGTCTCTAACTACAGTTTATATAGACAGAATACGTGTGTGTGAATTCATTTCCATTTTTCAGTGGATGCATCTGGGTCCCCACAAGCATTTCTCCAACTACCCTCACTTCTTTACAAATACTGACTCATTTAATCCTCACATCAATCCAATCAATGAGGCACTACATTGCCCCATTTAACAGAGGAGGAAATGGTAGGGACACTGAGTAACCTGCACAAGGCCACACAATGAGGCAGCCAGGGTTCAAACCTATAGTACACACTGCTGCCTCATGTTTTTTACATTTTAAAGTAAATATCTGCTATCTCAGTTTCAGATGAAGGCCTATCTTCTCTCCCCTGAAACACCTTCTCCCTTCCTTTTCAACATCTACATTTCCACTTATGGCCATTGGCTTCCTATTATAAAATAGTCCCATCTTAGAGAATATGGAACACTGAGAAATAGAAATGTATTTTCCCTCTGACACAAAAAAATCAGAAACTCCCTCCCCACCAAATTTCTTATGTTCATTTTCTTAAATGAGCTTTTAAAAAAGGTTTAATTTTCGAAAATTTAGTTGGTACCTAAACAATTAAAATAATTTTAACTTACCATTCAGCTAAGGTTAGTATGCTAACCTCTCTGAACCAACAACAAACTGCACATTAACCAAAACAGAACCACTGACATGCCTCTTCCTGGTTCTATAAAGGCAAAGGTGTACTTCCCTTTCAGATTAATTCCGTGGTGTATGAAACATTAAGACGGCTTTAATTGCTGAACTCAAAAGGCAATTACAGAGACGAGCCAAACAGACACCAGGCACCCAGAATGATGAATATGTCCAACCAGAAAAAGGAAGAGGACAGAGTCTGCTCTCCAAGGTGGAACACTGATGTCTGATGAATATTCATAACCTACCAATTTGATGAAGGTCAGCACTTCCACATGTATTTGCTGATTGAGGTTCCAGTTTAAGTCCCCTGCCCCCAACAGTAGATATCTCAGAGAGCACACTTAAATGATCCTTTACTAAAAGACCTTCAAAGGATCTTACCAGGTTTTTAAAAAGTGATTTTATACAGGCTAAGGTAAAATATTTTGTACTCATTTCAGAAGCTGTCCATTTTTAAAAGATCAACTTGGCTGACTTAAAGTTCTAAAAATATTTACAGGTAACATTCACGCACAGCAAGATGTGTGTGCTGTGAGAAGGAAGGAGAGTTGACATCTGCGGACCACTGCTGCATGTCAGACACACTGTCCTACAAACTTCATCAGGACCGTGTCTGTTAGTTCTTCGCCACATCTCAGCACTTTGCCCAGGGTCAACCTGGTGCTGGGCAAGCACCCAACAAATGTGTGCTGAGTGATGAAGAAACGGGACAACCTACGAGTGAGAATCCAACTAAAGGTGACTCCTTAATCCCCAGGAATACTCTTTTCAACATTAGGGGAAAGAAAATTTGACTTCCACGGCAAATCCACTAACATCTGTGTGTAGGTTTTTCACATCAAGTTTAATTACTTCATTACCCTGAAAATCTTTTATCAGTTATTTGCTTAATGAAAACATACCTATTTTAATTAGTACATTAGAGTCCTTTCTCGTAAATCAGGATACAAACATCTAGGGCTGTGGCTTCTTAGAATTTTCCTATACTGTAAAACCAAGTAATTGCTAAAACACACAGCCGACAGCTAACAATCCCCTTAGCACCGTATCTGCAATCCTTCCAGACTGCCTAGCTTCAAAACATTTCATCCTAATACAGAGCACCACCTCAAACCAACGTTTATCTGCCTGTTGCCGGGCCTTCTAACAAGCCTTTTTCTGGGGGTGGAGGAGAAACCAATGTTTATTGAAATCCCTAAAACTTGCATGGCAATGAACAGATGACGCTGACAAAGCCGTCCATCTCCTCCTTCTCGGGACCTTCTGAGATGTTATGACCTTGCAGGGTTACAGTTTCAGCACAACGGTTTCGATAATGAAGGTATCTTTCCCTTCCTCGCCTTAATATTTTTAAGGTCCCTTTTGCAGCCCACGAGGGCACTCACTTCAGTCACCAGCGCCCAGCAAGGCGTCAAGGACGAACGCACACCTTAACCTTCCGCGGGACCTTCCCTGGGGCCCTCCCAGCCCCGCCCTCCAAAGGCCTCCCCGAGGCCCGGCGAGCAGCAGAGGCTTCCGAAGCGCCTCGTTAGTCGCCGAGGGGACCCACGGCTGCTCTGCAGCTGACCGGGCCCAAGGGCCGCTCCCGAGGCCCCTGCCCCCGCCCCGGCCCGTCTCGGAAGACTAGGCAAGGCCTCGCCGTCGCCGCTGCCCCTCGCGCGCCCTTCGCGGCTCCGCGCGCCTCTTGCGGCCGGGCGGCCCGGGGCTCCGCGGGACCGGGGCCTGGCCAGGCCTGAGACCCCGGTTCCGTCCCGCCCGCCTCCCCACTCGCTTCCCCTGCCCGAGCTCGCCCACCCCTCGCAACCCTCTCGGCCGCGCCGCGACCTGCCATTACCATTGCGGCTGCACGGTCCAGGCCGAGAGGCCAGCGGCGCCAGCCCGAGAGAACATGGTGGCGCCGGCCCCGCTGAAGGTCGGTCAGACGGGCCTCCCCGCGCGTGCGCGGAAGCTGCGTTGCGCGCCCCGCCCACCCCGCTGTCTCCCGGAGTCTCGCTTCCTCCCGCCGGCCCGAGGGAAGCCTCGCGAGCGTCCCGGCCCGGCTTCCCGAGGCCCCACCTCCTTCCGACGGGCGGGTGGTGTTTGTCCCGCCCACCCCCGCCAGCCTGGTTCCGCTTCCGGTCGTCTAGGCACTGGCTCGGGAAGGTAGTGACTGTGGTGGTCGCGATGGGGAAGTCCGATTTTCTCACCCCGAAGGCGATCGCCAACAGGATCAAGTCCAAGGGGCTTCAGAAGCTGCGCTGGTATTGCCAGATGTGCCAGAAGCAGTGCCGGGACGAGGTAAGCGGGCGCGGGGCGGCCCCGCGCGCACCCCCGCGCCCCTCCGGCGGGACCCACTGGGGACGCAGGCCGAGGCGCCCGGCGCCGCGGCGGCCTGGGTCTCCCACCCGAGGCGTGGGGGCTGCGCAGGGCGGGCCGGAGACGCCACTCAGCAGGGCTGCCCTTCCCCTCAGCCCCCCGTCCTGGCCGGGAGGCCGGCTTTGGTCACCTTCCTCCCCAGTGTAATCACCCCAGAAATAAGAAAGAATGAAAAGGTTATAACCCCAAAAGGAATACAGAATGGAAAGGTCTTGCGGCCCCCTTGAGAAGGGACGTCAGTCAGGCTGTCATGAAACGCCGGATGAGCTGTGCGGCCCTGGACGCCCTGGAATAACACCCGTCTCAGACTTGGCTTGGCTCTTAGACATAATCGGGGTACAGACCAGGACTAAGCCCTTGCACACGAGTCACCTAACAAGCGCCTGCGACGTGCTAGGTCTGGGATGTTTTCTGCGGGTGAGATGTGGACTCTGGAGTCAGAACCAGGAGGCGGAGCTGTGCTCACTTACAAGTTACTTGCTTTCTCTCCACCGCTTTACTTATCTGAAAAGCGAGACTAGTAACTGTCCGTTCTGGTGAGACTGTTCGTGAGTTTTAAATGAGTGAATTATGTACAGAGTAGCAGAGAGGCAGATACTGAGAAAGACTGTTGCTGTGGAGCACTTCTTCCCATTATTTAGGTGGATGACAAAAGCACCTGGAAAAATTGATGGCAGGCTAGTGACGGGATCCTATTGTTCTCTGGATGTTGAATTAGGTAGGAAAGGAAGAACACTGGACACTTGGAATAATGTAATCCAGTGTTTCTGCAAGTGAGGGATGAGATACGTTAGGTGGAACTCACGTAGAATGACACTGATAACAGTTTTTCTCTTTCATTTCTCTTTAGTTCTCTTTACTACTACTTATGGCAAAATTCTCACACAGAAAACTAGTACAAGGAAACCCATATACCCTTTACCCACATTTAACATTTTAAGTATTTCACCATGTGTCCTTTTCTCTGAAATATTTTAAACTAAATTACAAACATCAGGATATTTCACTTCTAAATCCTTAAATCAGTTTAGTTCAGTCGCTCAGTCCAACTCTTTGCGACCCTATGGACTGCAGCACGCCAGGCCTCCCTGTCCATCACCAACTCCCAGAGTTTACTCAAACCCATGTCCATTGAGTCAGTGATGCCATCCAACCATCTCATCCTCTGTCGTCCCCTTCTCCCGCCTTCAATCTTTCCTAGCATCAGGGTCTTTCCCAATGAGTCAGCTCTTCACATCAGGTGGCTAAAGTATTAGCGTTTCAGCCTCAGCATCAGTCCTTCCAGTGAATATTCAGGGCTGATTTCCTTTAGGATGGACTAGTTGGATCTCCTTGCTGTCCAAGGGACTCTCAAGAGTCTTCTCCAACACCACAGTTCAAAAGCATCAATTCTTCGGCGCTCAGCTTTCTTTATAGTCCAACTCTCACATCCATACATGATTACTAGAAAAACCATAGCTTTGACTAGACAGACCTGTTGGCAAAGTAATGTCACTGCTTTTCAATATGCTGTCTAGGTTGGTCATAACTTTTCTTCCAAGTAGTATCTTTTAATTTCATGGCTGCAATCACCATCTACAGTGATTTTGGAGCCCCCCAAAATAAAGTCAGCCACTTTTTCCACTGTTTCCCCATCTGTTTGCCATGAAGTGATGAGACCAGATGCCATGATCTTCGTTTTTTGAATGTTGAGTTTTTAAGTCAACTTTTTCACTCTCCTCTTCCACTTTCATCAAGAGGCTCTTTAGTTCTTCTTTGCTTTCTGCCATAAGGGTGGTGTCATCTGCATATCTGAGCTTATTGATGTTTCTCCCTACAGTCTTGATTTCAGTTTGTGTTTCATCCATTTAAACTCCAGAAATGTTTAAATGTGCTCCTCTAAAATATTAGGATATTTTTCTACATAGTCACAATGTATGTCATGACACATAACCAAATTAATAAAAATTTCTTCGAGACTTCTTTGGTAGCCCAGTTTTAGGGAATCCTCTTTTCAATGCAGGAGACACAGGTTCAGTCCCTGGTTGGGGAACTAAGATCCCACATGCCACGGAGCAGCTAAACCCATGCACCACAGTCACTGAGTCCCCAAGCCCTGGGGTCCACATGCCTGTGATTAGAGTCCATGAGCCACATGGAAAAATAGATCCCATATGCTGCAACTCTAAGACCAATGCAGTCGAATGTCTTCATATCAGCTGGTATATACTGCATAGTCACATTTTCTCAATTACTCCCATCAATGCTTTATAAAAAATTTTTTTTGGCATAAGGAACTGTATTCAATGTCCTGTGATAAACCATAATGGGAAAGAATGTAAATGGATGTATGACTGAATCACTTTGCTATATGGTAGAAATTAACACAGCATTGTAAATCAACTATACTTCAATAAAATAAAAATAACAACAAAAACCCACTTGTTTTTCAAACCAAGATCCAGTCAAAAGCAATACGTTGGATTTAGTCATTAGAACTTTTGTAAAAAACAGACTAATTTTTAGAGCAGTTTTAAGTTCATAGCAAAAATGAAGTACATTTTTTTGAAAGATACAAAGATCTCTGTTACCCACTCTGCCCTCAGTATGTGCAGCCTTCCAGACCATCAGCGTAGTGCAACAGAATATTACTTTTGTGACAATCAGTGAGGTGATTCATGCATCATTAGCACGAAGTGCATAGTTTGTATTAGAGTTCACTCTTGGTATGAGCATTCTGTGGGTTTGGACAAATGTATAGTGACTAATATCCACCATTATAGTGTCACACAGAGTAGTTTCACTGCCCTAAGAGTCTCAGTGGTGTAGTGTATTAGGACTTTTCATTCTCTATCCGTTTTAAATTTGAGACGGAACACCTTTCCTTCCCCCTATTTGTTTTTCTTGACGTTGACTGAAGAGACTAGGCCAGTAATGATCCTGGAGGATTCCGTTTTAACCATTACGTTTTCCTGTGGTTTTCTTTTGTCTTCTTTCTCTAACCCTTATAGTTTCTGTAAACTGGGTCCTGGCAAAAATTGTGTAGACGTCTGTGGATGACTGAAGATTAGGAAGCTGCTCTAAGCAAGATTGAGGTTGGACTCAGGACAGTTGGGAAGGGGGTTGAGCAGAGGGATTGGGTGAGTCATTAGGAGGGCTGAGCTGACATGGTGCTGTGGAGGTGGAGGCCTCTGGGGTGCAGCCGTCCTGGGCCCTGGACTGGGTGAAGGGTCAGGACGGCGCTGTTCCCGAGATGGGGAGACAGAGGAGAGGCACTTTCTCATGTCTCTTACTGGTGAAGAATTAGCTTCAAATGTTAAGCGGCATAGATACAAAGCCAAAACTTGTGTTTTTTTTTAATCATCTGAAGAATATACAAATTTAGTATGATAAAGATTATGTATAATACGAAATAGTGTCTTTTGGGCAATGAGCTAAAGTATAGGAGTAAAGCATAGGAAAGTGAGTGAAAATATAATACTTTCCTTAGTGAAATTCACTACTGACCCATTTTACTTCATTATATTCCTCGAAACGCTTGCTTGACACTTTGTATGAAGTAGGTGCCCAGTAGCAGTTTGTTAGAGTCAAAACATGAAATCACTCTTTGTTACTGTGCCCTGTAATGTTTCTTACTAATGTCTGTTTTCTAAAGCGCCATTTTTCTGTCTCTTTAATCTTCTGGGATTCTTCTTTGATTAGCAAGGTTGCAAAACTCAGCTTTATAAAGTTTGTTTGTTTTTTAAGAAAAACCGGGTGCTGCAGCCAGACTTGATTATTTTTTGTAATTTATCATGAAAGAGCAGTTATTTATTGTTTAATTGCTTATTAATTTATTAACAAGTATTTTTAATGTTACTTATTAAATTATTATCTTCTGTTTATTAAATTGTTGTTATTTATTATTAATTTAAGTAAAAACTTTTAATGACCTAAATCAGAATTTAACTACTGCCTTTGCATTTTTATAGAATGGCTTTAAGTGTCATTGTATGTCTGAATCTCATCAGAGACAGCTGTTGCTGGCTTCAGAAAATCCTCAGCAGTTTATGGATTATTTTTCAGAGTAAGTAACTCAACACCATCCTTATCTCATAAGCTTTATTCAGTTGGACATTAAAGAGATGCTTAATATTTTATATATTGGAGCCTCTGATTATTCCTTACAAATTAATGTGATAGCTGCATTAACTTTGTGCTCCATTTTCATCTTCTTTTGACAACTTGTCATTGTGTGGAATTGTTAAAAAAAAAAAAAGTATTTCTAATGATTCGGTCTTTCCTTCCTTCCACATCAAACATAATGAAAAACTGTCTTTCATTCTAAAACAGCTGTGGCTGAGAGCACAGCTCTGGAATCAGACTGGCTGACTTTTAAGTCCTTCAAAGCTGGGCTCTCCACTCAGGAGCTGAGTGACTTTGGCTGAACTTCTGGAGTTTATCTATAGATATTGTACCTTTCAAGTATTATTTTTCCTTCATAGGGTTTATGTGACGATTCAGTTCAGTTCAATTGCTTAGTCGTGTCTGACTCTGCGACCCCATGGACTGCAGCACACCCGGCTTCCCTGTCCTTCACCAACTCCCAGAGCTTGCTCAAACTCATGTCCATTGAGTCGGTGATGCCATCCAACCGTCTCATCCTCTGTTGTCACCTTCTCCTCCTGCTTTCAATCTTTCCCAGCATCAGGGTCTTTTTCAAGAGCATTAATTCTTCAGTGCTCAGCTTTCTTTATGGTCCAGTTCTCACATATGTGAAAATTAAATGAGTTAATATTTTTTAAGTGTTTAAAAGAGTGCCCAGTACTAGATTAATATTAGCTGTTAATTATTATTTCAGTACACAGGTATTCTGAAATTCTTAACAGTGACACGTTTTACTATGCAGTGTCATAACATCACACTCATTAACGCCAGTCAGAGCTGTCAGGAACACCTTTAAGTGTTAGGAAGTGTGTCAAACTCATGGTGGTGGATACTAGTTTACCAAAATTTCCATTTTAGCTTGGAAGCTCAGATTTTATAGTGGCAACAAATATTGTCAGTTGTTTTCCTCGATGTAACAGGCTCATTTTGTTTATTTTTGAGAAGAATATATACTGAATGCTTAATTTGAAATAACTGGTGTCAACCTGTCTGTCCTTTCTGTAATACCAAGTGATGCGTTCATGTTTCTGTGCTGGTTGGGATTGGGAGCAGCCTTCTTTTCCTTTTCATCTATAAAAATCCTATTTGTCCTTTACCACCCAGGTTAAAGATTGCCTCTGCCTCCTGGCGTCTCCCTCATGGCTTCCCATGATACCGTATTACATCTCTTTCTCAGGTTAGCTTAGCCAAACAGCAGTTTAGCTTCTGTCATGGTTATGATGGTTCTGCTAGGTTGTGACCTCGGTGAGAGTTTATATCTTATTCACCTCATTTATCTGGCACTTAACATTGTGCTTAGCCAGAGGGACACATTAAGTGCCAGCTTCACATGGAAAAGGCAGTTTTGTTGTCGACAGAATGGGGTTATTACACCACATTCACTGAGACTTCATGAAGCAGTGAGACTTCCATGAAGAACCCTCTCCAAAGACCCATGGTCACTTTGTGCCTGCTTCACCAAGACAAAGTTTTAGCTCCAAACCAACTTTTAACTTTAATTCTTGAAAGCTATAATCTTTCAGGATTCTTCCCTCGTTCAGTGTTTAAACTGTATGATGGCTTAAATTTCAGGAAGATGATGCCGTATATCTGTAGAAATTACCTAAATGCTTTCCCTTCTTGCTTTATTAGGGAATTCCGAAATGACTTCCTAGAACTTCTCAGGAGACGCTTTGGTAAGCACCTTAAGCCTTGTGCACACAGTGACTTTGTAATCTTATAATCTGCTCAGGCTCTGTAGTGTTGTGTTTTATTCTCAGGCACCAAGAGGGTTCACAACAACATTGTTTACAATGAGTACATCAGCCACCGGGAGCACATCCACATGAACGCCACACAGTGGGAGACACTGACAGATTTTACCAAGTGGCTGGGCAGAGAAGGTGAGAACAAGACATGATGTGAGCGGCTGTTACATGGCTCCACTGTGGGCAGGGAGAAGATGGTCCTGTATTCTGTGTGCCAGTCGCTCAGTTGTTTCTGACTCTTTGTGACCCCATGGATGGTAGCCTGCCAGACTCCTCTGTCCACTTTCTGTGTAAATTTACAAAAAGAGGTTGAGTAGGGCAGTTAGAAACTAGTGGAGAGGAGTGACTCCTCCAGGGTTGCTTTTGTGCACTGTGGGTGTGTAAGGGCGTCTGGAGCCGTTCTCTTGATCATGCCGAGATTTATCACTGAAGCATCCACTTGTTAGGTTGAGTATCAGTACCTGTCCTCTTCCAGTTTCCCCCCCTCCACATTCATTTCTCTTTCACAAACTCTTGTTAAGGCAATTTTTAAATTTGCTGCCTCTTTTCGCATTTCTAATAGGATCAAAGGTTCAGGAAAAGAAAAGAGGAAGAAATTTTTTTTATTGCTGAATTACTTATTCAGTGGGTTTCTTTATTCCATTTTTGGGGGAAGTTTTCTGCTAGTGAAGTCAGCAGGAATATCATGTACTCAGTGGATGTTAAATGCTTAGAGACAGTTGAATAATTACTAAGCAGGGTAGTCTTTTTTTTAATGTTTCCCTTGTTTAAATGTGTTGGCGCAACCTAGTCAGAAACCAAAACAATATTTTTTTCTATTTAAAAATGTTAGAGAGAAAATATTCCAATTAAAATCTAAATGTCAGTAACTGTAAAAATGGAAAATTCACATATTGTATGAATTTGTGTATTTGAACATGTTTGAATGAGTGTACTTGAATGAATGAGTAATTACTGCAGACGGATCACATTTATATTTGCTTTCAGCTTTGGTTGTGTACAAAATTATAGTATCCATTACTTTTTTTAAGGTTTGTGCAAAGTGGATGAGACCCCAAAAGGCTGGTATATTCAGTATATTGATAGGGACCCTGAAACAATCCGCCGGCAGCTGGAACTAGAGAAAAAGAAAAAGCAGGACCTCGATGATGAAGAAAAAACTGCCAAATTTATTCAAGAACAAGTGAGAAGAGGTCTGGAAGGAAAAGAGCAGGTGGGCATCATCCAGAGATGCAGCAGACAGAGGTCTGAAGAAGCACAATCATTTATTTGTTTAAGCCTTGAACCGCATTTTGTAGGAGAAGGCGCGTGGCCTGGTACAAAAGGCCAGGTTGTGGAGTTGAGACAAACCTGGGTCACTTACTGACTCCACATGCTTATGTACTTGTGTCATCTTCTAAACCTGTTTCCTCATCCCTAGAAGAGAGTCAGCACCTAAAGGTGAAGATGTGAACAGGTCAGTTCAACCAGTTGTAACTAATGCAGTGCTGGGGAAGACCACAACGTGTGGGAACACAGAGGGCCGGCGCTTGCTCTAGCCTGGGGCGCAGCAGGAATGTTTAAAGGTAGATGCAGCCCCCAGGCTGAGGAGTCCTGAGGAGTCACTTCCCTCCCCCGTGAAAGGAGAGGGAAGGCGTGATAAAATTGTTTCAGGCGTTAGAATAACTAGGTCAAGGCATTTATTTCAACACATAGTTATTAGTCTCCTCTGTGTGCCAGGTGTTCTTAGAGGCACTGGGGATACAGTAGTGGAGAAAAGATGGAACTCCCTGCCTTCAAGGGCCTTGTGTATTGAATGTGTGTGAGAGCAGGAAAATACAGCCTAGTGTGTCTGTGAAACTACTAGCCATTGAGTATGGTTAAAAACTTTTTGTTGTGATATAGTGTACATAAAGTGTATGGCAAGTGTGAATCTTAAGGTTGCACTTCTATCAACTTTTACATACGTATGTGTCTAGATGAATGGACGGGTTGATTGACCTATAGATAAGTAGATAGTCCATGTGGCTACCACCCAGATGAAGATATTAAACATTTCCAGTACCCTAGAAGGTTCCCTCATGCCCATTCCTAACCAATACCCCTTGTCCCCAGAGAAGAAAGCACTGTTCCGACACACTGTTATTAATTGTTGGTTAGTTTAACCTGTCTTTGAACTCTATAAGAATGGAACCCTCCAGTATGTTGTCTTTTTTATTTATATATTCATGCATTCAGTTATTTTTATTGATGGTTTGTTCTCTTTGTGTCTGGCTTCCTTGGCTCAACATAACGTTCTGTCTGTGTCGTTCACCGTGTCCTTTCCTATTAGTGCTTCTTTCTCTTTTTGATTGATGTATAACATTTCATTTTATGAATATAACACAGTTTGTTTATCCATTCTCCTGTTGAGAAGCATATGGCTTGTTTCCAGCTCCTCCCTCACCCCCCATAAAATGTCTTTATTGGAAGATACTTACAAGACATATAATCTCTTATTTAGTATCTTAACTGTTTTAGATAGCGAGTTATAATTTAAGGTTATTGAATATTATTAGTAAACTGTGAACCAAACCTTCAAACTCTTTTTTATTTTAAGGAAGTCCCTGTTTTTACGGAATTAAGCAGAGAAAACGATGAAGAAAAAGGTACTTTTCTTCCTGTTTGAAAATGGATGCTTTTATATTGGCCCTGCCAAAAACTAGCAGCATGTTTGGGAACAGGGCGTGTTATCTACTGGACTGCTTTATTCTCATTAGTAAAATGAAGAGGTAATAACAATGAATTAGTTGGAATGCCTTCAGCAACAGATAACCAGACTGAGTAAAATTAGCCTAAACGGTAAGGAAATACTTTGCCATACCAAGATTCTGACTCCCAGAGATAGGGTGGTTCCGGATGTTACACTGTCAGCAGCTGGACACAAGGTGGCTGCCAGCTCTCCAGCCATCATATGCAGACCCAGCTTGTCCAGAAGAAAACAGCCTGTTTCTCTTCTGGAGTCCCCTATGAGCAAGTAAGCTTTTCTTAGAAGACCTTCTTCCTAGCAGCAGACTGCATTTTGAATATCATTGGCTAGACTGTATCGTGTGTCTACCTCACAGTCACTGGGAAAGGAAATGGAATGATTTTGATTGGTTTAGACCAAAGAACCGTACTTATCCCCTCCCACAGGTCCCACCTCCTAGTCCTGTCCCCTTGGGTGTTAGGTTTTCAACATTTGGGTTTGGGAGGGGACACACCGCTTCAGACCATAGCATCCCCCAAGCCATGTGTGAGGCCTATAGACACCCAAACAAAATGGGATTCGTGTTACCAAGGCGAGAGGGGAGGTGGAGTGGGCAAGGGCCAAGGTCATATGCTGTATCCAGTGAAGGCCTCTCCCTGCTCTGTAAGCACCACTTCAGTATATTTTACAGGAGTTTATGATCTCTGGGTAGGAGCATTCCAGCTCTCATTTATTCAAAATGTCTGTGAATTTCTGTGTGGCTTCTTTGTGGTATTTACCTGATGTTTTACTAGAATTTTCCCCAAATACATATCAAATGCCAGTTCTTTTCTTCCAGTTACATTTAATCTGAATAAAGGAGCCTGTAGTTCAGGAGCAGCATCTTCCAAATCAAGGTGAGCCATGTGGACAGGTATCTTAGAACTAGAAAGTTTGGGTGGAATGTCGATGACTATCTTAAAAGGTGCAGGATTGTGAGTTATTTTTTCTAGTTGTCATTTTCATCTCTTTTTGTTTTGTTTAATGGTTGATTGATTTTTTTTCTTAGAAATTTTTTTCTTATTTGCCTTTGATGAGCTGATTCTGTTTTTTGAGGAAAGGCTCATTTTTTACTAAAATATTTCACGTGGTAAACGTTTACTTCTCCCTGACTGCTTCTCCACTCAGTGGTTCTTTCTGTGCTATGGCAGTAGTATTTATCTTTCTATCATTGCCCACTGTGTTAGCTGGAGTATACACTTTTTGTTTTACCTGCTCTATTACGATCTTCTGAGAATAAGAGACTTAACTTATTCGGCTATCTCCTTAGCACCTGGTAAAGTATAAATGCATTGACACTCAGTAGCAATTGCCCCCCCCCTTCTGAAGGGTGTGGTACTGAGCAGGAGCTGACCAGTCTTTTCTATAAAGGGCCACATAGTGGTATTTCAGATTTTGTTGGCCATGTGTCTGTCGCCACCTCACTTAACTGTGCTGTCAGACTGAGGAAGCAGCCACAGACACAATACGCAAGCGAATGAGCCCGGCTGTGTTCCGATTCGATCTTTCTTACGAAAGCAGGCGGTACTGGATCTGGCCCTTGGGCCGTGGTGTGTCAAGCCCTGGTGTGGCCCATGGTCGGGTCTTTGTATCTACTCTGCATGTTCTCTTTTCTTGAGGTCCTCCTGTGTTCTTCCACCAGATAGGCATGTGCTGCTTGTCATGTGCGGTGCACTCAGTTTGAGTCATGGAAGTTTAAAGATGGATAGGATATTCAGGAGGACACCAGTATCTGGTGGAATTTATCTTTTGAGCTGGGTCATATTTGCTCTTTTCCTTTATATTCTACATGATGCTTATTTCTGTGCTGCACTTAGTCACTCAGTTGTGTCTGACTCTTTGCCACCCCATCGACTGTGGCCCCCAGACTCCTCTGTCCATGGGGATTCTCCAGACAAGAATATTGCAGTGGGTCGCCATTTCCTTCTCCAGGGGATCTTCCCAACCCAGGGGTCCAACCCAGGTTTCCCGCATTGTAGGCAGATTCTTTCCTAGCTGAATCACCAGGGAAGCCCAGTGCTTGTTTAACCTAACTCAATGTTTTGTTTTGGAAGTGGGTTTTTTGTTGTTGTTGTTGTTATTTTTCTGGTCAGTCACAGTGGTATATAATTCAGTGGCATTAAGCAGAGTCACACTGTGGCACAGCCATCACCACCATCCATCTCCATGACTTTTCATCACCCCAAACTGAAACTGCACTCTAAACGATAGCTCCCCACTGCCCCTCCCCTCAGTCCCTGGTTGCCTCTGTTGTGCTCATCTGTCTTTATGAATCTGAGCAGATTAATACAGTATTTGTCCGTTGGTGTCTGGCTTCTTTCACTTAGCATAACGTCTTCAAGGTATATCCGAGTCTTGCCATGGCTCAGCATTTCTTTCTTCTTTAGTCTCGATGGTAATGTCCCCTTGTACGTGTAGACCACATTTTGTTTATCCAGTCATCCATCGTGAGCGTTTGAGTTGTTTTCACCTTTTGGCACTTGTGATTAATGCTCTTCTGAACATTCTGTACAAATATCTCTTCACATTCCTGCTTTCAGTTCCTTTGGGTGTTTATCCAGAAGTGGATTTGCTGGATTAGATGGTCACTCTGTGTTTAATTTTTAAAAGGTTTTCCACAACAGCTGTACCACTTTACATTCCCACCAGCATTTGCACAGAGGGCTCCAGTTTCTCCACATCCTTGCAAACATTTGTTATTTTCTGTGTTTTTTGAAATAATAGCAGCCTAATGAGTGTATTTCATTTTGGTTTTGATTTGCATTTCCCTAATGATTAATGATGGTAAGGATCTTTTCATGTGCTTTTTGGCCATTTATAATCTTGGAGAATCACTTATTGCCCATTTTTTAACTGGGTTTATTTATTATTCAGCTTAGTTTTACGAAAAAGTAACAGCTTTAGTACAACTCAGTTTCATATTTTGTAAATATGACAAAATAATTAATGAGACTGGTAAGGTTCAATGAGTCAGCTAATATTAATGGAGCATGTATTTGAGTCACAAGATAGTTACTGCTACTTTACAGGGGGGAAAAAGAAAAAACATATATATATGGATATATGTAGTCTCTCCCCTCCTGTGAGAGAGGAATCATATATACAAAGGGTTTTATATGAAGTGGATTGGGGTGCCTGCCCCAAAGTGCTCTGGCAGTTCAAAAAAGGACATGATCCATGAAGTCTCATAAAGAATGGATCTTAAAGAATTTCGACAAATGGAAATAAATGGAGAGACTGTTTTAGGTACAAAGAGGCATGTGCAGAAAACAGAGGCTTGAAGGACAGGCATGGCTCAGTCAATAGCGAATTGTTCAGAATGACAAGTATACACAGTAAATCGGGGATGATATTCTGGGGCCAGTGGTGACGGTCGTATAGTAGCACTCAAAAATTGAGAATGTGCGCTGTGAAGACTTCAGGCAGTCAGGAGTAATAAAAAAAATTCATCTTGAATGTGAAATCTGTGTTTTAAAGAAGTGGAACCAACAGCAGTGTGCTGTACTTCTGCTGGCCGTTTGGCAAACCTCTCCCCTCACTGATCCTTGTGGTCCAACTAGAGTTGGGCCACATTACAATCCCCGTATGTAGACGGGGAACTGGGATGTAGGGAAAACTGCTCAGGTCCTAGCAGAAGTAGAAAGAAACCCTCATGGCCCCCGCCCTGAGGCTGATGCTGTCATGGGGCGGGGACAGGAAGGGCTTCATGTTCTCAGGGTGCTCCCAGTCCTGGAAGTGAGGGCCGTGCCCGTCATTGTTTGGACTAATCTGTAGCTAACCGTGTTTAACACGCTGCTTCTGTATTGTTCCTCTCACCCATTATAAAGCCTGCACCTTGGCACAGTCTTTGTTAACAGCACGTGCCTCTTCCCCTCAGTTCTTTGGGACCAAGTGCCCTGAAAACGACTGGGACCGCAGCGTCAGTGAAGCGGAAGGAGTCCTCCCAGAGCTCGGCCCCATCAAAGGAGAAGAAGAAGAAGAAGTCCGCCCTCGATGAGATCATGGAGGTGAGCTTTATGACCTGCTGGTCCACTCTAGCTAGTCGGTGAACGATGTGACTCCAGCCAGGGGGAGTCAAACAGTTCCACCAATTATGAGATTAATACAAAGTGAGGGGAATGTGCTCAGGCCAGATTAGGGGCCAAGAGCCCAGATGCAGTCCATCCGAGTGGAGCCAGAGCCTCCCTAGACAGGTGCCTCAGCTGCTGTCTGCGGAACTCTTCCTGCAGTGGTGGTCAGGTTTCATTTAGGAGGACCGTCGTGGTGATTGACGCTGGGAATGAAAGCTCTGCACACCTTTGGTGGCTCAGAAAATTGGCATCCTCCAGGGGTCTCTTCTGTGGCCTCTTAACTTCCACCTAACACCTCCTAGCTGGGAAGAGAACATTCAGACATATTTTTAATTTGATTAAATCAGATAGCCAAATTTATGTGCCATCATTGAAAACCTGTGATTATCTGACTTAGAGCTATACTGCTGCTTTAAATTTACCTGAAATTCTGGAGTTGTTCTGCAGAAGGTTCTTAATATATCCCTAAATACACAGTTCTCCCTTTCACCCCACCACCTTCCCTGATCAGTAGATTTATGAAATTTTCATGTAATTTATGAAGAGAAAGAATAAATGGGTACAAGAGACTGACTTTTTTCCTTGTTAACATCATTTCCTCTGGGCTCCTCACCCTTTCCTTCATTTGCGAAGGGATAGGAGAAAACTGTTTGGTCTTCCCTATTATTGGAAAAACAGAAAATGCAGGGCAGTCAGAATAGCTTAAAGTCTAACATATTGTGTGTACACTGTGAGATGTGTTCATTCTAGCGTTCAACCCATGTGGAGTTGCTTTTACAAGCTGGGCATTGTGCAAGGTCCTGCATGTGTGGAGTAGGGAGAAATACACGGACCCTGCGTGTCATGGAGCTTTTGATCTAGCGAAGGAGACATCCCAGACCAAGTGAACCAGTGGATGAATAATTACAAAATGCTAAGCACTAAGGAGGTCTGAAGGCAGGGAGTGGGAAGATAGTTTTTCCCTAGATGAGCCAGGGAAGATCGCTACTTCAGCCTCCGAAGGGACGATCCACGTGGCTGGAGCCCATTGAGCACCGGAGTGGTGCATCTGGCGTTAGAACAGGGGCAGCCCCGAGGAAGTCTTAGAGCCCATTTTGAATTTAATTAAGTGAAACAGAAAGCTGAATCTACCTGCTTAGCATGTAACATGCCAAGTTTATAGAGTATTCTTTGTTCATATTGGTAAGTCTGTGGAATTAAAATGAAATTTCAGATCAACCAAAGAATGGCATTGTTCATTCCCCTTTGAAAGTTGGTACTTAGGGTTAACTAAGCAGTTGAAAAAGAAAAAGGTGTGAGATGCAGTTCTGCTTGAGGTCAGCATGTTTCCTTTTGGTCACCCTTTTGTTTACATCTCTCCTGGTTGTGTTTTCCCTCTTCTTCATTCAACAGCTTTATTATCCTTGTCAAACAGGGAAGCTTCTTTTTGCCGTCAAACTGTGTACCCAAGCACACGGTGCTAGACTGGTCCATGAGAGTTACACTTTTACCCCTGAAAACATCACCTGTTTTCCGTTTCATGACAGCCTGGGGAAGGAAGGAGGGATGGGACTGTGTGATGCTGACGCAGTTTGACTTGATAGAAGCTGTTTGTCTTTATCTTCTTGGTCAGTTAATTTGCCTGTTGCTTATTTTCTTAGGCATGCTTTTTTTCAATCAAAAATAAATTGCAGAAAATGTTTATCAGAGCCTACACATTGTATCAGTCTTCTGTGAAGTGTGTTTTATGGTGTTCTTTTGCTAAATAGAATGTTATTAAAAATAAACAATATTTTAAAGAGGTAATTGTTTGAATGTCTCATGTGTCCTTCAGATTGAAGAGGAGAAGAAAAGAACTGCGCGGACAGATTACTGGCTGCAGCCTGTACGTGCCCCACTGGGCCTTCTTACGTCTAAGTGTGCTCTTACGTGTGTGCTAAGTCAATACAGTCGTGTCCAACTCTTTGCAACCCCATGGATGGTAGCCCGCCAGGCTCCTCTGTCCATGGCATTCTCCAGGCAAGAATACAGGAGTGGGCTGCCGTGCCCTCCTCCAAGGTTTTTCCTGACCCTGGGATCAAACCTACGTCTCCTGTGTCTCCTGAATTGCAGGTGGATTCTTTACCACTGGGCCCAGTGCTCTTAAGTGAATGATTTAAATGGTCTTTGATATAAATGGCTAAATTTCTTAAATATCTGTCGCTTCTGGAGATACATTTATAACTTTAATGACTTGTCAGTGCATCTGCTCTGTAAAGTCCTGGTTGTACCTTTGTTGGAGGGTGGTTTCCTGCTCTTGAACCAGTAATATTCCTGGAGTTTAATGCTAAATTTTTGTAAGGACCCCTTGAATTTAAGCTTAGAATTATTTTTTTGTTTTTGCTATCTGTGAAAGACCTAGGCTAGTTGAGATTGGTAGGTTAGAAGTGCTAGATTTCAGGGAAGCTTCACTGTGGAAATCAGCCATAAGATATGCATTTTTTCCTCTAGGTAACCAACTGTGTTGAGTTAAAAAGAGAAAGAAGAAATGAAAGATTACTAAGAAAATGTCTTGCCATTGTGCTGGGGAGGCTTCCAGCTCCAAAGGGTCTTATTTAGACAACAGTAAACATTTTACTATGACTTGTTGGTGAAAATGGTTTAAAATGTAGGATCAAAAGAGGAAAGGTATTTATGTTGTTCCTTCCATCTTTTTTTTTTCCTAGGAAATCATAGTGAAAATTATAACCAAAAAACTTGGAGAGAAGTATCATAAGAAGAAGGGGATCGTAAAGGTAAGACTGTGAAGTTGCAGATGGAATTTGGGAAAAGAGCTGGTGGGGGGCCAGGTAAAGCCATCTCAATACTCCTCAAAAACCATGTCCTAGCAGCAGAAGCAGAGTGTCTCAGGTTTTTGATGGCTGACTGCACAATGGTTGGAGAAATGCTGTTTCGAGCCATAGTATAAACTGTGGTTTGCTTTCTTACTGGAGCAAATAGTATAGGTGCCCATGGCCATGTCTTTAAAAAATTCAGCAGGTACACCTTATGCATTCCCATTGCTGTTGACAGGCAATGTAATGATGCCCCAGAGTTCTGAGGAGGACTTCCTTGTGTTTAACCTGAGAGGCTTATCTTGATTGCCCTAGGATTTTAAAATTTAAAAATCAGCTCTCTCGTCTTTTTCTTCCTTCTGCTTTTCCTGAGTATAGTTTCATGCTAGCAGCCAGCCCTTGCCCCTGCATAAATTGCCCTCCTGATGTATTTAAACAAGGCAGAGTTGTTCCTCTCGCTATATGTCTTAAAGACGTAGTCTAAGATCGCCAGCCTTTTCCTTCCAAGTGAAAACCTCAACTAAGCTTTGAATTGAACTCTTTAAGGATCATAGCCTGATCATATATGGCTTCTAGAAAGTAAACTCCATTGATATTAATAGAAAGAGTTACTCTTAAAACAAGTTGCTCTTACCCTTTGATTAGAATTTCATTTGTTTTCATGTATTTCTGTCCTTGGACTTCATATTGCCATCTCTCTTCTGTTATAAAAGTGTTGGTTTTACATGACAGGAAGTAATTGACAAATACACAGCTGTCGTAAAGATGATTGACTCTGGAGACAAGCTGAAACTTGACCAGACTCATTTAGAGACAGTCATTCCAGCACCAGGTAAATCACTCTGCAGAGCCTTTAATACATATACCATGGAAATAAGTGATTCCATTCCTACTGGACATTACTAAATAGTTCCAGATATGAGTTTTCTCTTTAGAGAAATGTAACTGCCTATTATAACCAACTCCTGTTTGACTTGGTGATGTGGTTGTTTACCAGTCCTCTGAGGAAGCTGTTTTGTGGCATGAATAAATTTTCCCTTCCTGGAATCTATTTGTTGTTGTTGTTTTTTTTCCCCAGAAGCAAATCATAGACATATCTGGATAAAATCAATCATGTTAGGATGATTCCTAATGCATTTGTTTAGCCATTTGAGATAGTAAAGTAAAAGTTAGTATTATTTTGCTTTTTCTGTTCGTTAATCATCTTACACATTTCTAGTGTAAATGCCACTGTGGTTGGGTTGTCTGCCTCTGACCCAAAACCCTTCATGGTATTATCATTGCTGGCACAGTGATTGTGTTAGTCTCTCCAACTTGGTTTATCAGATCAGATCCTGTTATTCTTTCTCCCTAAAACAAAATTCATTTTATGGATTAGGAATTGTGGACTTTTTTTTCAAAAGCTTTAGTGAGGTGTAACTGACATAAACTGCATCTGTGTAGATGGTATATAATCTGATACGTTACAGCACATACCTACTCTCATGGAAACCACTGCTACCATCATGTTAATGAATGTATCCATCAGCCCCTGCAGTTTCCCCATTTCCTTTATAACCCTTTGCTCCCTGCTCTGTCTCCCCTCTCCCCCAGGCAGCCACTAGTCTGCACTCCCATCATATAGATTAGCTCCTACTTTTCTAGAATTTTATATAAATAAAATCATACCACATGTCATGTGTTTCTGTCTGGCTTCTCTCACTAAGCACATTCATCCATTATTCTGGATGAATCCAGAATAATGTGGTGTGCATCTGTCCTCTGTTCCTTTTTACTGCTGAGTATTTCATTATGTGGATGCACCAGCCTCTATCCAGTCACCTACCAATGGACGCTGGGGTGGTTTAAGGTTCTCGGCCATTACAAATAAAACTGCTATCTGAACATTCATGTTCAGATCTTTATATAGACATACGATTTCTTTTCTGAGAAAATTCTTAGAGATTGAATGGTTCAGTAGGCGTATGTTTACGTTTTTATGAAACTAACAACCATCTTGTGATTTTAAAGAGAGACAAAGTAAGCTGAATTTTTTCTGGTTACTTATGGGCTCTGGGCATCCCCTCCAAGTACCTTATGCTCTTTGATCTTAAATTAAAACATCCCTTAACAAATAAGTGGAAAAAAATGAGAAGTCTTATAATGTGATGGTGATCAAAGTATCTACAAAGTGTACTTTAGAGTCATACAGATAATAAATGAGTAAGAACTTGCATTGTGTTAATGCAGTGCAATTATATTTGGCTGTAAGAAGGTAGAAGAAAGTGGCATTTTATTTGTATTAAGTGTTAACTCTTTTTCTGTTGCAGGAAAAAGAATCCTCGTTTTAAATGGAGGCTACAGAGGAAATGAAGGCACCCTAGAATCCATCAATGAGAAGACTTTTTCTGCTACTATAGTCATTGAAACTGTAAGTATGTTTGCAGAAAGACAAATTTCAAAATGCTTTTAAAATGTTCCATGGTTGTTTTCATTGAATTGGTTTTTTATGAGTTTGGATGTTCTGTTTGTATTCTCTCCTGTTTGGAAATCTGTAAGGTTCCCCCCCCAACCCCCACTGTCACCCCACCCCTTATTTTTAAGAGTTTTTTTTTAACGTGGAACATTTTTAAAAGTCTTTACTTAATTTGTTACACTGTTGCTTCTGTTTCATGTTTTGGTTTTTTTGGCTACAAGGCATGTGGGATCTGGGCTTCCCTGATAGCTCAGTTGGTAGAGAATCCACCTGCAATGCAGGAGACCTCTCAGTTCAGTTCCTGGGTTGGGAAGATCCCCTAGAGAAGGGATAGGCTACCCACTCCAATATTCTTGGGCTTCCCTTGTGGCTCAGCTGGTAAAGAATCCACCTACTGTGTTGGAGACCTGAGTTCAATCCCTGAGTTGAAAAGATTCCCCTGGAGAAGGGAAAGGCTAGCCATTCCAGTATTCTGGCCTGGAGAATTCCAAGGACTAGTCCATGGGGTCTCAGAGTCAGACGTGAGTGAACAAATTTCACTTCATGTGGGGTCTTAGCTCCCCAACCAGGGATCGAACCCACAGCCCTTGCCTTGGAAGATGGTTTCTTAACCACTGGGCCACCAGGGAAGTCCCTATATTAGCCTGTTTTCTTTAATAACTGACATTGCTGAAGCAGTTTATCTTCTGATTACAAAAGAAATACCATACATACTTATCTTAATCTGTTCATGCTCCTATAACAAAATACCACAGACCAGGGTGGCTTCAGAAACGACAGAAACTTACTGCTCATTCTGGAGGCTGGAAGTTCAGCATCAAGGCGCAGGCAGAGTTGGGTGTCTGCTGAGGGCGTGTCCTGGATTGTGTTCTCCCACGTGGAAGGGGCAGGGAGCTCTCTGGGGTCCCTTTTTAGGGGCACTAATCCCATTCTCAAGGGCTCTGTCCTTGTGACCTCATCACCTCCTAACACTATCACATTTTAATATATTGAATGAATTTTGGGCAGGACACAAACATTCAGTCTGCAGCAGTACTCTTGTATAAAAGCTGAAAATTACAATTTAATATAAATACTTTCAAAAAATTGCCCATAAGCTTCCAGGCAAATGATAACCTCCATTAATATTTTAGTCTGTTTTTTTCCCTCATCTTTGTATTTTATAAAATTGTGTATAATATGTATAGTTTTGTATCCCAGTTTTTTTCCTCTTATATCTAGTATAAATTTAATCTGCCAGAGTAATTAGTGAGGAATGTATAGTTGTGGTTAATGGAGAAAAGCCACAGAGATCAATAATTTTTCAGTGTTCTTCCTTCTTTCATAAAGGATTTTAGGTAGGCAAGATCAATAAAGTAATTCATTTACAGGAATCTGACATTTAAGTAAAATTGCTGGTTCATTTAGAGTTGGTCCACTGACAGCTCTGCTCACAAGAGTGAGACCTGACCTGTCTCCAAAGGAAGGATCTGAGACAGGGGTTTTAGATCCTCGCACTGCTGCACCGTGTCATCCTCATCACGGGGAGCATGACGGGCTGCGTGTGGAGGGTGCGTGGCCTGGGCGAGCCCTGTGTCACCC